>JAADXW010000273.1:0-27273 GCA_023337975.1 Phytopythium ostracodes
ATATCGCGAGAGTTGCAGTTAGAACCGGCGTCTCTCTCTCACTCGCTCACTCTATGCGGTATGCGACATAGGGCACGACAGTAGAACGGCGAGGACAATGCGACGTGGTGAGTGGGACTCGCGGCGGCCCAAGATCAAGATCAAGATCGCGGCGGCCCAAATGGGGACAAGGCCAAGTGAGGACGGTCCCCCCCCCCAACTGGGGACGCGGATTTCCGCGTGCGGACGGGGCCGCTCAAATTGCGATTTCTCGCTCAGCACCACGGTCTCGAAGTAATCCAGAGCATCTGAACACAGCGCGCCCTCCCGCTCTACCCTCCCACAACTGTACGTTCGGCTCCTGGGGATCTGACGGCACGTGGAATATCCAGGACATGTCTCGCCCTGGGCGCCCGCTTTCTATCCGCAGCACTTGGTGCCGTTGAGCCAGGTGGTTTCTATTCTTATATTAACGTTTGTATAGTTGCCCTTCCTCCGCACCTGCGGCCAGGACGACGACGACGATTGGGGATCTGCTCTCCCGGTGTCTGCGCTGTCTGCGCGGCGACTGGTGGCGCGGCGGCATGAAGCGCACTTGCCAACACGACGCGGACGCTTCCAAACCCTCCATGGTGCGCGGCCAGCTCGGCGTACGCGTCATCGGCGCGCAGACAGAGGCCGCCGGCTCGCCCACGGCCCACACGGTAAGCAAACAAAGCCGTGTTGCTCTACTCTTTGATCAAGTCAAACACTTATTAATACTGCGTCTGCAGGTGTACCGGACGGCGGTCAACTACCGCGGCGTGTGCTACCACCGGTTGATCCGCTACCGCGACTTTTTGGCCTTTGCCAACAAGGTAGGGCGACGTGGGAGGGTATTTAGATATATCGCATTGTTAACATGGTGGTTGTATTACGACAGGTGAAGGTGCTGGACGGTGGGCCCGTCAGCGTGACGTTCCCGCCCAAGATGTGGACACGCAAGGCGTCGCTGCGCCCCGAGGTGGTCGAGGCCCGCCGCGTCCTGGTATGTATTTTAAAAATTGATGTCGAAATGCCCTACTTGGAACCCCCCACACTAACGTGAAAAAACGTCGTAATGCCGTCATCACCGTCTAGATCAACGAGTACATGCAGCAGGTGTGCGCCAAGGACCTGGCTCCGAGGACGGAGGAGCGGCTGCTGCGTCTGCTGAAGATTGGGCACTACGACCGCCACTCGACCGGAGGGCCGGCGCGCCCCAGGATGTCCAAGGGCAGCGACGCGACGCTGACGGGCGAGCGGCAGACACTGGACGTAGCCCGCGAGTCGGTCGAGGCCTCCATCCCCATCATGTCGCTGCCCGTGCGCGAGGAGGACGAGCCCATGGGCGCTGCAGTCGTGCTGCATGCCCAGTCGGTCTCGCCGAGTGGGGACGAGGAGGTGGAGGATGCGCCCATGACGGAGACGCAGCAGTCGAGCGGCGAGCTGGCGGCCGAGTCGGACGCGCGCGCGAGCTACGAAGAGGGGAGGGAGTCGCGGTTCCATCGGTCGGCGTCGCTGCCGCCGGCGCCGGTGCTGCCCATCACGCCGATCAAGTGCGGGCCGCGGTCGTCGCTGCGCTCCAGCGAGTCGCTGCCGCCCGCGCACCTGCGCAAGATGGTGGACTTTGCCGACGCGCCCGAGGCGGACAGCAGCAGCAGCGGCGGGCTGTACACGGACTCGGGCGCCAGCAGCGCGTCGTCCTCGCCCTCGCCAAAGAACAGGTACGAGGGTGCCATCCTGCAGCAGCGCTCGCGCATCGGCGAGCTGCTGCAGTCGGGCGGGCGGCTGGCAAGCCAGCAGCAGCCGAGCGTCGAGACGGCCTAGCGACCCTTTTATTAAGTTATTTGTCGGACTACAACAACAGCAGACGTGGGCGGGCGGACGGCAGGCAGGCAGGCAGACAGTGGACCAGGAGGAAGCCACAGACGAAGCCAGGAGCACAGTAACAGCGTTGGTACCAAGTTATGCATTGCGTCGTTCGTTAGCCTCCCTTCCTTCCCTTTCGATCGACTCTGGAGACGCAGACGGAGCGGCGGACGTGTCAACGACAGCGACAGGAGGCATGCAGATCCCTGTCGAGCGACCGGGTGTCGTCCCGTGGTGCCAGGCATTGGCATGGAGTACTTCGAGTATACACCGTTCTTCATAAAAATTCAGCAAATGTCCATCGAATTAAGAACCCCTTTACAAATGATACAAGGACATTATATCACTTTAGAAAGGTTATTCGACGATTAGTTCAACTTCTCCTGCGTTGGCGTTTGTTTCTACAGTACAGTATAAATAAATCATTCAGTTTTATTTTTGATTCGGGGATATCGGTTTTTGCAAGTATCACGCATGAAAGGTCTTCCGAATTGTATGGACATTTGCTGAATGCGTTTGGACATTCGTTGAATTCTCATGGAAAATGGTGTATACGTAGTTATGGCATTGATGGGAGGTCACAGTGTCGGTTCAGGATCCTGATACTTTGCGTTGGTTTAGTGAGGGCAAGTGAAATGCGTGTTAACGGCGCGTGGAGGCGGTTGTTGGGCGCTTTGTCGCGTCGCTTCGCACATTGAATAACAGTACAGTCAGCGACGGTATTTAACGTCCATTCGAGAGTGGCCACAGCGTTGAACACAGAGATGGCAAGGGAAGATACATTCACCTTCTATAAAGAGTATGATCTAACGAATTATATCCATTGTTTTCACTATATGACAGATTAAAACCTTTGAATTTCTATATGTCTCTTAACTGATAACATCTGCTTCAGATGTCGCAGGCTTACTCCGCGCCGCAGTTTTCCGGACGCAGACGGGCCGCATTGTTCAAGGATCCGACGGCCGCTTTGGTTCGCGGCTAACAGGAGTATACCCGAGCGTATACTGACAGTATACTTGCGCCATAATCCCCGGGAGCAGCTTCTGCGGCCATCTACGACGCGCTGCCACTGCGCTCGCACCAGGCCGCACAAGTACCTTTAGCTTCACCACAATTGACCCAAGACGGGTGAATGGCACACCCAGCATGGAACATCGCCTTCTTGCGCGAGTGTGCGCGCTCACCCACCGTGCCACATTTTTGGCCCAGAGTTTTGAATTTTTCTATACAGTACGCGTTTTCTCCACGTTTAACTTGGCCCCACTATGTGAACCCAGTCGAGGATCCCGTGTCCCACTCTTGGCGCGTATACCTGGCGCCGTTCTCTTGCCGAATGTATCGCGCAGGTATACGTATACCCGTGATGGATCGGTGACAGCTCCATCCCACTCCCTTGACAGGCGGCGCCATGTGCGCAGACCCTGCAGCTCCCCCGACGCTCCAACATTGGCCGCCGCTTGCTCGATCGGCCGGTCGGTCGCTCGACCCACTTCGCCGCTTTCCTGCGCTCACGCACGCGCGATTCCCGGCCTCCCAAGCGCTCCGGAGCTTGTACTCGAGTACCCCACAGTCTCCGCGATCGGAATGGAGCTGCTGGCGCCGTCCTCGGGCGCCGACGGTCTCCTCAAGACGCAACCGCACGAACACGCGGCGCGACTCTGCTTCTCGGACAAGGACGACGCCGACAAGAAGGCGGACGGGATCCTGCACCCGCCGCTGGCTCCGAGGAAGAACCTGGCGGCCGAGATGCGGCCCCACGCGCCGAGAGGAAGTCGCCGAAGGGCCCGCACAACGGTGGCGGCTGCGCCGTCGGCTTCGAGCTCGGCGGCCTCGTTGCTCACGTCTGCGGCCGTCAACCACCTCAGCGGCTTCTACGTGCGCGCCGTCGAGCCCCGTGAGTCGTCCTACCTGCACTACTCGCTCACGTCCCCCGGCACGCACACTGAGTACCACATCTCGGTCTCGGACGTGATCGCCAACAGTACCAACAGCGAAGCCGCCAGCAGCTGGGTCGTGGCGCGGCGCTACTCGGCCTTCCTGCTGCTGCGAGACGAGTTGCTCCGCGGTCTCTCGCTCTCCGGCGCCACGCCGCACTGCTCGCTCTGCGGGTCTCTGCGTGACGAGCTCGTCGCGCTTACTCACGACCTGCCGCGCAAGCGGCTCTGGGGCTCGTCCCGCTCCTCGGTCGTCCGTCGGCGAGCCGCCAAGTTCCTCGCCTTCTTGCGGGCGCTGCTGGGTCTGGCGACCAACGCCGCGCGGCTGCGCTGCCCCGTCGTCTGCTTCGGCTTTGCCGTCCAGGTCCGCACGTTCCTCACGCGTGACAGCGAGCCGACGAGCAAGCCGGTGGAGGACCGCGTGGATGGCGGTGGCAGCGTCTTCTACTACCACCACCCGCTCATGGGCGCGACGGCCGTCTACGCCATGGTCAGTCGGAGCGGCTCGGAGCATACTGGCCGATCGACTGGCGGCGGCCGCTCGCTGTTGGAGCTCGCGATCCGAGAAGGAGACGCCGAAGACGCGGAGGAGGAGGAGGAGGAAGTGAAGCAGGAAGAGGAGCGGCCAGCCACCACACGACGCGGCTCGTACTCGCTCGCGTCGACGTCGACGTCTCGGAGGAGCTCAACGGAGGACGCGAGCAGCCACACGAGCGCCAGCACCGCCTCGAGCTCCAGCACCGCAACCAAGTCACGAGCCTGCGAGTAGCCAGCAGGTTGTCAGTAGTCAAATGTCCACAGCAAATCCAAGGCGCTAGACCTGAACGAGTAAGTAGAACGACATAACTATGAAGCATATACATACAACAACGAACACAACGCAACAGCTTGAGATCCATGAGCTCACGAGCAAAGCGATGGCGGCACCGATCACGGAGCAGCAATGGGAGCGGGGCCGGCGCTAGCGTCGCCGCCCTCCGTGACCTCGTCGCCTCCCGAAATGTCCTCCTTCTGGTTGAGCGCCACGACGATGACGCTCGTGTTGTCGTACGCCAGGTACGCCTGCGCCTTCATCACGAGCTCCTGCGCCGCCAGCTGCACGTCGCCGTGCGTGCGCAGCTTGCGCGAGACAAAGTTGACCACCTGCTGCGACGACAGCACGTCAAACAGCCCGTCACTCGCCAGCAATAGGAACTGGTCCTCGGGCGCGACAATGTGCTCGATCACGTCGGGCGTCGCGACCAGGTGGCCGTCCTGCTTGTGTGCCAGGTCACCGAAGCCGCGCGAAATGGCGAGGATGCCGTCCAGCCGCCCATTGTGAACGAACCCGCCGCTTGCCTCGATTCGCGCCTGCTCCTCCGGCAACGACGCCTTGTGGTCCTTCGTCAGCTCGATAGCCTGCCCGTCCCACGTGCCAACGACTGCGCGACAGTCGCCGACGTTGGCAATGTACAGCGTCGTCGGGTGCTCGTCCGCATTGCTATCGTCCGTCGCGTCTTCCGGCGTCTCCTGTCCATCGTTCGTTGTTTTCGTATCGTCATTGTCACCTCGGTCGTTATCGTCATCATTACCTTGGTCCTTGATCCCGCGTCGGCGCTTCTTGCGTGGCTTAGCGACGATCGCGAACACCGCAGCAGCGCCAGAGAATGAAATGGGCTGAAGGTGACACGCCATGTCCTCTTTATCAAAACACTCCGCGTCGTTTGCGGCCCCGTCGTCGCCATCGGCGTCGCCATCGGCGTTGCCCCAGTCTCCGAAAAATGTGCGCTTTCGCGAAGGCAGCATGCTGCGGTTCTGCGTCTCGAGAATCTCGTTGTCGACCTTCTCGCAGATTGTCGAGATGCTCGTCACAGGAGACTCGATGAACTCCTTCGCGTGCTCGAAGATGCGGTGGTGCAGCTCCTTCTGCAAGAACACGGCCGTCTCATCACCGTTGTGCCCATCATAAATGCCGTAAAACCCGAGCGATGCGAACGCCGACGCCAGCGACGCATCATACTCCTTCATGTCCAGCGTCGTGTGGCCCAGTGTACGGTCTTCCATGTACGAGCGCGACCCCTTCGCCTCGGCGTACCCGGATCGGATCCGCAGCCGGAGATTCTCTCGGATCTTGCTGCTCACATACACCTGCACAATGTCTGGCTTCAGGTCGGCCATCACGTCTGCCGTCTCAATCACGCTGTTGCTCGATCCCGCTGTAGGTGTCGTCACCGTCACGACCCGAGGCGGCAAGGGCGCAACCTCCTCGTCGTCGACAATCTCGATGTTGTTCGGTGTACCGATAAGGTCCTCGAACGTCGCGTCCACGTCCACGTCGCATTCCACCTCGCTGTACGCCGACTCATCGCTGTCTGAATAACTCGACGCAACGTCATCTCCGTCCTGCCGACTGGCCGCGCGGCTGCTGCGCGTGCTCATGCCGCTTCCCGCGTGATGAAAGTGTCGAGAAGAGCTCGATCCGCTGCCGGCCGCCGTAATACGCGTGTTGCTTCTATTGCCAGCGTCCATAGAGCCCACCGCCTCGTCTTCATCATCATCGTCGACGTCCGTTACCTGAACGCACTCGATGCCTTCCAAGTCCAGCTCATCGACCTGAGCAGCGCCGTCAGTCGACGACGACTTGTCACCAGTCGACAGCATCGACCCTTGGCTGTCGTTGTGCAAAGAGCTGCCGCTCACCGACTTGCGACTCGAGCTCGTCGCGCTCTTCTTCTTGTCCGAGTTGGACCACGACGACTGCTGGTTGAGGTCGCGACCGGAGTTTGAGTGCGTCGGCACGCGCGAGGCGACCGAGAAGTCGTGGTCGCGAGCTTGGAACAGGATCTTGCGCGAGTGGTAGTCGCCGTCTTCGTCGCGAAACACCTCTGACGTCACCATCAAGAAGTCCTTCTTGCGAGAGAGCGACCGCTTGAGCAAATCAACGTCTGAGCTCGCATCTCGCAGCGATGATATCGACGCGCTGCTGCTGCTGCCGCCGTCACTCGCGGATGAAAGACTGTCGCGTCGCTCAATCCCAAGCTCTTCGTTCATCGAGCTTGCTGCGGCTCGTAGCACAGGTTCCGAGAGCTGCGAGACCGACGTGAACGACGTCCGGCCAAAGCCCTCGAGACTCCCAGAGTCTTTCGACGGCGGCTCCAGCATTCCAAAGCTGCTCTTCTTCGACAGGATCGACGTATGGCTGTTGTCGACTGACTTGCTTCGACTCGCAAAGTTCCTCACTACATTCGGAGACGACACGCTGCGAGACGGGGACCCAGGCGCGACCAAAGATGACGCCGACGACCCTACGGACGACAAAATTTGATGCTGCGAAGATGACGCCGAGCTCGGGTAGCGGCTGCGTGCCGTTGGACCTGCCGCTGGCAGAATGATCTCCGTCACCTTCGCCCGATCAACCGAGAACGCCATACGCTTCTGCTCGAGGAGCAGCTCACGTGAGCGCGCTGAGAGCTCCTTGTGGCCACTCATGAGCTGGACACGCTTGTGGTTGCGCCAAGCGTTAATAATGCGCGACACTTCCTCCTGGGACGATCGGTTCGGACTGGGCGACGAGTTCACCGAGCTCGTCGTCGACAAGGATGAGCTGGACCCTGTCGCGGTCGGGATGCGAGACTCGAGCTGCCCCGAAACCGGCGTCGACATCCCAGCAAACCGTCCACTATTCGTGCGTACCACTCCACCTGCAGCGGTCGTCTGCTGCCGCGTCTTGACCATGAGATGCGCCTTCGCCAAACTCTCCGACAAGCTTTGGTCAATCTGTTCGGGAATGTTCTGAATAGCTCGCTCACTCTCGTCCATCGAGACAGTCAGGTCCTTTTCTTGGGCCACCAGGCCCAGCGGCTCGCTGCCTTCCTTGGTGATCCAGTCGTGCGTGAAGCATTCGTTCAGCGTGATGCGCATACTCGGATCCTTCGTCAGCATGCGTTGCAGTAAGTTCTTCAAGTGTGGCTTGAGCGGACGCTCCGTGTCCTGCGGGAAGTGTAGCTCAACGCGTTGAACCTTCTCTGCCAGCTCGATCTCGTTATCCGCCATCCAAGGAGGGCGCCCGACCACCATCATGTACAGCGTCGCGCCAAGAGACCACACGTCAACGGTTGGGCCGGTGTACTTGGCGTCAATGTCGAACATCTCGGGCGCCATAAACGCCGGCGTGCCCTTGGCGCCGGAGAGCGTCTCACTCTCGTTCATGACCATCCGAGCGGCGCCAAAGTCAGCGATCTTGGCGATGCCATCCGCGGTCACCAGGATGTTCTCGGGCTTGATATCACGGTGAATGACCTTGTGGAAGTGCAAGTAGTGCAGGCCGCTCAGCAGGTCGCGCATGTACTTGCGCGCCACCTCCTCATTCAATCCGTTCGAGCGCGTGAGTTCGTCCATGAGGTTGCTCTGGACATACTCCTGCACGAGGTACATCTTCTGGCTTGATGGGTCATCGATGACCTCTACGAGCCTCACCACGTTGCGGTGGTTCAGCTTCTTCATGATCGCCACCTCTCGACGCAGCACATCGTACAGCTGATCCTCCTTGCCGGCCATGCGCTGCACGAACGTCTTGTGCATGATCTTGACTGCGTACATCTTGTTGTCTTCCGAACTCTGGCACAGCTTGACGCGGCCGAATGTACCCTTGCCGAGGTCACCCTTGATCACGTACTTGTTGACGACAATCTCTCCGTTCTTGAGGCGTTGCTTGACCAGCTTGCGAGTCTCAGTTGCCTTTGCAGGTGACAACGGCGCCGGCGCCGGGGTGAGCGAGCCACCATGAGTGCTGTCTTGACTATGGCTGGTTGCCCGCCTCTGCACCCGAAGACGCATCGCTCGGCGAGTCGCCTTCTCGATGTACTCTTCCTGGATAAACTTCTGGAAGTGGTCGGAGAGCAAGCATTTGTCGAAGTCCTCCTTGCTCAGGTACAGACATTTGACAGGGCCGACCGCGCGCACTGACGCGGTACGCGGCTCGCTATAAATGAGCGACATTTCACCGAAAACGTGACCCTCGTAAAGTCGCGTGAGCTCTTTCTCATACGTCTTGGTCTCAGATTCGCCCGTTGCGGGGTTGGTTGTTGTGGTTTGCGCCTTCTCCGAGACAATCGCCTCGCCTCGAGTGATCAGATAAAACCGTGTACCTTCCTCTCCCTGGCGCACAATGTACTCCCCATCGTTGAAATTGGCCGGCTGGAGGCGGCTCAGCACAATATCTTGATCACGAGCGTTCAAGCGCGAAAGCAGCGGCACCTGCTGCAGCATCAAGCTCAAGTGGACTTGCCCGATGTGCTGGAAATCCTCCTGCGTCAAGTACAGCAGCTCCACGTCGCCCACCGCACGCACCGTGGCCGTGCGCGGGTCGTCGTAAATCAGCGCAAGCTCACCAAAGTAGTGACCCGCCCGCAAGTGTGTGACCATCCGCTCCTGCGGCTGCCCCTGCGCGTTCGGCGTGGTCTTGGTGACGACCGCCTCGCCCTTGGCGATCATGTAAAACCGCGAGCCGCGGTTTCCCTGCTGCACGATGATCTCTCCGTCGAAGAACTTGGCGGGCTTGAGCGCGCGGACAACCTGTTCCTGCTGCGACTGACTCAGGTTCCGGAAGAGCTGCACCTGCTTCATCACCTCGTACACCGGCATGTTATCGAGCAGAAACTGCGAGAGCACTGGTTCCTCCTCCTCTTCCTCGTCGTCTGGTTCGTCAGGGGAGCTCAGCCACATCGCGATGCCCTTCAAGCTGTGCGAGCTGCTCGTGACGCTGGTGCGGCTGCTGTTGTGGTGCGCGTTGCTGCCTCCGGGGCCGCTGCCGGTGATCGAGCTCGACGAATGCGAGTGCGAGCGGCGCCGGTGTGACGTCGATGAAGATGAAGCCGACGACATGCTGGCGGGGCGTGCGCTGGTCACGGGCGAAAGCACCGCGTCTTCCGGTTCGCCCAGCCAGTCCTCGATCACCTCCTCGTCTCCGTCATCGTCCGAAGAGGACGAGTCGAGCGAGTCCGATCCCGACAGATACGACGCGAGTGTCTCCGGCGACTTGGCCGGCGTCACCACGAACGACGGGCGGAAGCGCGGCAGCTTCTTCTTGCCGTTGCCGCTGGACGGCGGCATCATCGACGAGCTGTCGCGCGTCTCGGAGCTCGCGGCCAGCGGGTGCATGTCGTCCTCCATGCGCGCTCGCCGCGGCGACGGCAGCGACGAGAACGTCGACGACATGGGCGACGAGGAAAGCTCGCGGTCGCGCGGGGACGCCACAAAGTCGCGATCCTCGTCCGACATGCTGAGCGTCAAGGGCTGGCGCACCACGACGTCGATCGGCGCCGGCGGCGGGTGCTGCGGCGCGGTTGACGCATCCTCACTCAGCGTCGTGGTAGTCGTCGTGGTGGTCGTCGTCTCGATCAGCTCGACCTGCGTGGACGACAGCGCGCCTGGCTGGGTCAGCGAATCCGCCAGATCCGGGCGCTTGGCCGAGAAGAAGCGCGAGAGCACCGCGTCCTTGGAACGCTGCAGCGCCGTCGTCGCCGGCTCGTCGCCCACTTCTGATGCCGCTTGCGCTTCTTCCGCTGTCACAACCGTCGACTCGACGGCCGCGACAGTCGTCGAGGCGGCCATCGTGGGCGCCGCGAGCTCGCTTATGCGCTGACTGGGCTGAGAGGACGGCGCGGATGCCGCGGACGAGGGCGGCGCGCCGTCGGCCGAGCACTCGCGCTGCGTCGTCAGCCTCTGGCCCATTTCCAGTGTCCAGACGGGCCCCTAGAGCGAGGGAAAAGGCAGAGAAACGGAGTACAAACGCTGGATACTGCTGGGCTTCACCGAGCCACACAGGGGATGATCGAGCGCCGCGCGGCGACACCCGGCACGCGGAAGAAGGCGTTGCGCTAAATAAATGAGCTCGCAGCCAGAAAACGCCGCGATTGACTTGATCTTTGTATGGGAAACGCCGCGGGCAGGAAGCTCAAGGAAATGCGGGCAGCGAGAAAGTGCGGCAATCATCGAGCGGTTCCTGGTTGCAAAGGTTGCGCGAAAGTTGCACGAGCGTGACTCTGGCTGGCATCCATCAACATGTCACTTACTCGCTTGCGCTGTCACTAAACCGAGTGAAAGGTCCAACGACCAGCAAAAGGCGTTCAACACGTTCGGATATGATACAAGTTTGAATAAGCTTACTTTTTTTTGCCTAAATGGTCCAGATTAACAAGGGATTCACCGCTCCAGGCTGGCTGGGGCCGGCGCACGCATGAACTCGGAGAAGCGGTGCTCGTGGTCGAGCCACCAGCGCGCGGCCTCGAGCTCCGAGACCTTCTCCTTGTCGAACAGCACGGCGATCACCTCCTCCGCGAACGTGTCCTCACGTCGGCCCATGTGCAACGCCACGCCGTCGCGGCCCGCCTTCTTGTCCGTCTTGCGGTACATGGACGTCAGGTCGAACCTGGACGCGTCCTGCAGCACCAGCCGCGCCTTCGTGTCGCCCGAGTCAAAGTCCACGCGCCGCCCGCCGACAATCGGCCGCTCGCTCCACGACTTCATCGGAAGCGCCGGGTCGCTCAGTGCGGCGGACGGGCCCGCTGCATTCGAACCATCACCGACGTTGTCCTCGGCTGCGCACTGCTCGTCCTCGTCGCTCTCGTCCGCGTCGTCGTCGTCCGCGTCCCTCTCCGCCGTACCAGCAGCGGTCGACTGTAGACGTGCAGCCTTGGACGCCTCCAACTCGGACTTCATAGACTCGAGCAGGTTGGACGAGATCTCGATCGGCTGCGAGACTGATGCCTGGCTCTGCTGGCTGTGCGACACCGACTTCTTCCGCTTGTTCTTCTGTCCGGCCGGCCGCGGCGGCTTTGGGATCGATTTCTCCTTCGGCCCGGCAGTAGCGACGGTTACTGTCCCTCCCGAAGCTGTCGTGTCCAGCTTCCGCGAGTTCCCGTACGACTCGCCGCACTTGAGCGGCCGCGGGGGCGCCAACAACTCCTTTGAGGGCTTGTCCCCTTCTGCGTATGTCACGCGGCGAATGATCTTCGGCTGGAACGTCAGCTCCTTCTCCTTCTCCTCCTCTTGGCGCAGTCGCTCGGCCTCCATCTTGTCCTGCTTCTTCTTGAGCCACTCGGCCTGCCGCTCCATCATCGACAAGCCCGCGAACGACTTGGTCCCCTCGGTGCCAGCTCCAGCAGCGCCTGGGCCACTAGTCGCTTCCGTACCAGGGCGGCGACCAGCGCTCGAGCTCGATCGCGGTTTCCTTGTGCTGTTGACCGCGGCGGGCGTTTTCTCACTGCTCGAGGCCGATGACGACGATGATAAGGACGCTCCCTGGTCGTCCTGGTGTTGGTTGATTTCGTCCGAGAGAATGATCAGCTCTTTGCCAGGCCGCAGCTTGCCCCGACTTGGACTCGCACCACCTGTCGTACTCGCTCGGACGTCATCGCCGCCGGTGGGGTCTCTCATGTGTAGTGCCGCCTCTAAACACGCGAGGTCGCGCAGCTCTATCACTGTTAGTGGCACCAAAAGAGTTAGTAGAGGGCTGGATTTATCGGATACAGCGCGTCGACAACGTACAAATGTGCTGCCAGCACTTGAGCTGCGTCTGCGGATAGATATCTCCTCGTTGCACTTGCTTGCGGATCATCTGGATGATTGCAAAGAGCGAACTCAACACCGTAAGCCGCTGCAAAGATGCAGATGGCCCTCCAGCAAATCGCCGCACTCACCTCTTCCGTGCCGTCGTTCGGGATGCTCGCGCGGTTGGCGTCCTCGCGCAGCCAGTTCTCGACGATGCGCACGCGTGGGTGCCACCAATTGGCCTCGGCACTGACGTTCGCAACATTCTCCAGCAGCAGCTTGGCCTGTACGACGCACACACGCGTGAGATCAACCAAGGGAAAACCGCACTGGAGCTAGGCGGTGGGCGGGCGCTGAGGAGAACGTACGATGCTGTCCGTGAGTGCGGCCTCGCTCACCGAGACGGTGTGCACCATCGCGTTTGCTGTGTGTTATCAGCCGCTTCCTACGGCGCTTCAGTGACGACAGGTCGGCTCTTCTTGGGGATAGACGCCTCTCCGGACCTCGCCGTCGCACAGAGTCAATCCGATCGCGCTCAAGAGCCGGAAACCCCAAGCCGGCGAGCACAAATAGACCCGTCAAGCCGCGGCAATGGATCTTCCTGCCTGAAAATAGCTTACAAGACGAGGCCATCATTTGCAGCGACACCAGGGAAACTCATACCACCAACCTCTTGATCAGGACCGCAACGCTGTGTCGCCTTCCTCTGTCGTGTTCCTGGCGTCTCGCAGACTGGAAGCGAGCGTTTCAGCCCTGCGGCGAACTCGGTTCGCTGCTTACCAATGCATCTACGATCCTAGTCGCCGTCTCAGTTGGCTAGCTCGCCGTCCGGTGTCGCCTCCGATATCTCGCGGTTGAGCGCGCTTTGGCGCGGAACCGCAACGCGCAGCACGCCCTTGCGCTGGTAGTACTCGACGAAGCTCACCAAATCAGGATACACGATCGTCGACTCCGTCACCTGGTCGGGCGGCACGACCGAATACGCGCCGTTTTCCAGGTGGTAGATGAGGTTGTGTCGGAACGCGGGCTGGCCCGTGCGCGGGTCCACGCGGTCGATGAACGACGCGCAGTAGCACCGCTGCCGCGCGCTGTACCGGATCAGGAAGCTGCCCAGCTGGACCTCAAGGCTTTGTTGATGCTGGAGCAGTAGCTGCTGCGCGCGGTCGCGGTCAATGTCGCCGTGGAAGAAGCTCGCGAGACCTTCCGAGCGCAGACTTAGCAGCCGCCGCGCCAGTTGAAACTGCTCGTCCGATGCAAAGCGCCCCAGAAGCTGCATGCACTCGACGCTCGGCGCTTGCTGTGGGCAGCGACGACAATTTAACACAGAGAAGATAAGTCAGTCAAAGGCACTAAACAGCCTACACGCGACTGCAAGATGGCTTCGTACCATGAGGTGGTTGCACGCGTGGCGCACAATGTAAACGAGCATGCGGTCGTCGCTGCTGACTCGAGCAGCGCCTTCGAGCGCATAGCTGTCGGATCGGGCAGCAGCAGCAAGAAAAGCAAACACATCACATGCGCGACAGTGTTAGTTTCCACCCACGAGACCAGTAACATCTTCCTCAATACCACTGGGTGATTGACATACTTGAGACCGATGAATGCGTTGGGTTTGGCGCGCACACGGGCGTCATACTCGCGCGCGGCCCAGCGCCCGAGTCGCTCGTGCCCGTTCGCCACATCGACGAAGTACGGGCCGGCGCCTCGCGCATCCTGCACCCACTCCAACACTGACGAATGGAACGGCCGCAGCACACCGTCCTCCTCGTCGTCGCCATCTCCGCCCGTGTTCTCGCCGCCGCTTCCCTGGTTGTCGGACTCTTCTTCGTGCTTGGCCAGGTACACCAGCGATCCAAAGCTCGCAACCACTTCACGTCGCTCGTATGTATCCCACTCGAGCACACTCGCGAGTGTACGGACCGTGAACGGCTCATAAGAGGCGCAAAGCACCTCGAGCACCGGTCGCAGCCGCGTCTTGTACACGTGCTCGCGCTGACGCTCGTCGTCGCTCTGCGCCGCAAAGTGTCGGTCAAACACCTGCCGCAAGCTGCCGCCCATACCGGTAGGCAGCGCGTCCAGCTCGTGCAGCGCCAGTCGCCCTTCCTCCACAGCGTGCACCACGTTGACAGCGTACAGGAACAGTCCCTCAGCGCGCCTGGCAATCAGAGCGATCTGCTCAGCTGAAATGCGCGACGCGTTCGCGTTATTGTCGGATGGGGCGCTGTTCTCTCCATCACCACCGTCATCGTTTGTGCTGCTACTTGCACCGAGTGACGCCGCGATAAAAGCCTCGATGTCGCGCGCATTCTCATTGGGAAAGTGGTCGATCGTGACTCGCGGCACAAACGCTTGCAGCCGCGCCCTTACGTCCGGCGTATCGCGGCTGAGGAGTACGAAGCGCACCCACGAAGGCAGACGCGACACGAGCGACGGCAGCATCGACACGAGACACCCGTTCAGCGCCGACGACGATGCATTCAGCGACGCTGGTGACGGGGACAACGACATCGACGTCGACGAGGCCGGCAGGATGCACTCGAGACCGTCAATCAACAGCACAAGCGGCTTGCTGCTACTGCTGTCGCCCTTTCGACGTGCGATAGCGTTCAATGGGTCGACAAGCAAGTGCGTCACTAGCGTCGGGAAGGACGAAACGGGCACGACCTCCTCAAGCGGTTCGCGCGCCTGCTGGAGGTAGGCCGCGTACTCGGGCAGCTGCGTCGTTAGTTGGTAGGCCAGTGAAAGCACGCAGCGTCGCGCATTCTGGGTCTGTTCGTGCTCCTGCAGCGCGAAGTGGAAGGCCGCGATCTCCGGGAAGCGCTGCACCATGCGCGCGGCAGTTGCCGTCTTGCCAGCGCCGATCTGCCCCGTGATCCAGAACACGCGACGTGCTACAAGCTCGCTCACACTTCCTCCTCCGTCTGCGTCCCCAGCCATATCCTTGTCATCAATCCAGTCACGCACCATGTCGAACAACCACTCGCGACCAGTAAACCGGTGCGTGAGCTTGCTGATCTGCTGCTGGAACGAGAAGGGCGCGAGCAGCGAGAAGAGCCGCGCCTGCTGACCTTCGTGGTCCAGTTGCCCTCTTTGCAGCGCGCTGACAAGCTGGTCGCGGCGGACTTGATAGCGAACGACGTTGATGGCGGCGCCTTTGCTGCCGTTGTACACGAGGCAGTCGGTCATGTCGAGCCACTGGATGCGGCAGATGGACAGAGGGATCTCGCTCGGACGCACCATAAGCGGCACGAACCCGAGCCCGGCAGCCATGGCGGCCGAGATGTCGTTCAGACTCGAGCCACTCGGACGGCCGACGCTCTCTGGTGTCACGAGGAGGATCAGCTTGCTGCCCTTGTCCGCTGCGGCCCAATGAAGCGCGTCCGCAAACGAGTTCTGGCTCGGGTCGTCGTTCGGGTCTTGGCCAGCGAGGGCTGGCGGTCGACGCGGCGGGAAGACGTGGAAGTCCGCTGCCGAGAGATCGTCGTGAAGCTGTTTGGCTAGCACGTAGCACGAGTCGTCGAAGCTGAACACGTAGCGGCAATGGTGGCCGTCGGGCGCCACTGAAGATGCGGCAACAGCCTTTTCTCCTTCGACGGGTTGGTCGGGGCTTGCACGATCGTCATCATCGACCAGACTACCATCACCGCTGTGGTCGGGGTGTGGATGCGCGACAGCAGTCGGTGATGACGGGAATGATGATGAAGACGAAGGTAGCTTGTCTGGCGCTGACGCTCCTCGCAGCAGCTTACGCTCCCCGGCTGTCGAAGTCACTGTAGTCGTCGTGGTAGCTATCCCGATGGACTCGCAGCTTGCGCGGTGCAGAAGGAGGCGGCGTGTGCTGCTGCCCGCTCTCGCGCTCGCGCCCAGTAGATGCGGATGCTGGTCCACCTTGGGATCGTACGACGCGAACAGCCCGAGGTTCTCGAGCCCGCCCACCGCGGGTACTCCGTACGCCGACATATCCGGGAACTACACCACGTCAATCAAGAGCGTTAGCGTTAGTTGAAGAACACTCTCTCGTGCCGTATCACGAGCTTCGTACCAGCTCCAGCAGCGCGAACAGTCGCTGCAACTTGTCCCAGCACTTGGTGCTGTGGATCTTGGCAGCCATTTGCTCTTGCCAGGCCTCGCTCTTGGTGTCGAGCGCTAGATGCGACGGCACGCAGTCGCGCAGGTCGAAGAATGGGAGCATGACGATGGCTGGGGGCGGCTCGCTGTCGGCCAACATGACGGGAAAGATGGCCAGGCGGCTGGACGTCGCGCGCGCAATCTCGTTGAGGCAGTATCCGTCGGGCCGGCGCAGCGCGTGCGGCGTCATGAGCAGCAGCACGCGCCCGTCGTGCTGCGCGTCCTTGACCCACGAGAGCGCGCCTGCGATGCCGTCTTCCCAGTCCACGCCCACGGAAAGACGCTCCGTGTCCATCCACACCTCGTGTCCGCGCACTTGCACTAGGAAAACAGGCAGCAACATGGTCCGGACGTAAGCTTTTCCATCGCTACCGGCACTTTCGACGTGAAAGGACGCACGTACACGCTGCTTTGATGTGGAACGCGAGCTGCTGGAAGCGATCGTGGCCGTCTGCATCTCCACGAACAAACGTTTAGGACACCTCAACACAGCGCCAGGTTCATCGTATCGACGCGTCTTGGCGGCCGTTTAGACGCACGCACACGAGAGGAAGATCTTGAGCGGCGCCGGCGGGCGGAAGCGCAGCGTGTGGAGCGTGTCACGGGACGGAGAAGCGTCGGATTCCGCTGAAATCGACGGGGAAGGGGCCGAAGAGGACGATGAAGCGCCTGAGCAGAGCGAACAGGCCTCGCGTGCCCACTCGGCGGCGGCATCCGCGTCGGCGGCGTCGGCCGATGGGCGCGACGCCATTTTCCGTCCAGCTCCTTTCCGATTGTGGGGGGGCATTCGTTGTTGGTTCAACTCGGGTGGGTTTTTATTGGTAAAATATGTACGGTACATATTTTTAATTGCGTGAAAACAGTTTCAGCTGCTTAGTTCTGTCCAATCATCGCGTCGAATGAAACTTCAAACAGCAAAAGTGGATCCGTCTGATTGGATGATAAATCTAGCATGCTCAACCGAAAAATGGTTTGATCGGTCGAAAATGGCATACACCATTTTCCATGAGAATTCAACGAATGTCCAAACGCATTCAGCAAATGTCCATACAATTCGGAAGACCTCTAATGCGTAATACTTGCAAAAACCGATATTCCCGAATCAAAAATAAAACTGAATGATTTATTTATACTGTACTGTAGAAACAAACGCCAACGCAGGAGAGGTTAAACAAATCGTCGAATACCCTTCCTAAAATGATATCATGACCGTGTATCATTTGTAAAGGGGTTCTTAATTTGATGGACATTTGCTGAATGCGTTTGGACATTTGCTGAATTTTCATGGAAAATGGTGTACACTGCCAGCGCTCTTCGGATGGGTACACTTCAGCAACTTCTAAGTGCGACTCCTCTGTCGCTCGCTCACTGCTCCTCAACGGCCACAACGCCATTGCTCTGTCGCTCGCTTCCCTCTCCGAGCTGCAGCCGCTTGCGCGTGGCCTCGTCCACGAGCAGCGCCACGGTCTTGTGTCCGAGCCAAACGGGCAGCACGACTGGCTTGAGGTGGTCTTGCACGCCACAGCGGGTCTCTTCCTCCATTATTAAAAGGACAGGCCCGACACCGGACGCTGCTCGCATCTCGGCCGCCTTTGCCAGAAACTCGGCCGTAAACTTTTCGATCGAGTGCGCGCTGCCGTCGCCCTTGGATGGCGTCTCGGCTGTGGCACCCGGAACGGTCAGCACCAGCTCCAGGTCCGCCGCGTCGACCAGCATCTTGCGCTTTGTGATAAATGGCAGCACCAGGGGCAGGCCGTCTTCCGTAGGGCGGAACACGAGCACGTCGCTCGACGTCGGCACGCGCGCAAACACGCGCACTCCCGTGTCCAGGATCTAACCAGAAAGCAGACGATTAGTGGCCACGATATCAATGCAAATGTTGTCACCCGTGCAATGACCCCTCCTCACCTTGAGATCGTGACCAGCAAGGCACGCTTGCTGGACGTGCGGGCTCACGAGACATATCGACGCCGCGCCGTCCGATCGGCCGTACAGGTTCTCCTACAGAGGTTCAGCATGTTCATGGTTGATCAGAAGACCACATCCAGTCGAAAGCACACACGCGCAGCTTACATGCGGGAACGCATCGTCAATGCCGTAGAACTGCTTGATGACGTCCCTATGCTCTGGGCGAAGCTTGGTGTACGAGTGCAGACGTTTGTCGTCTTCCCCGTTGCCATTCTCGGCGCGTGCCAGGTCCAGCTCGCGTTGCCGCTTCTCCTGCTCTTCGTTCCGACCCTGGACGTTCCGAGACATGGGGCAGTTGCGGATGGTGTGGGTCTGATGGTCGCACAATGCGCACACGTACGCCTCGCGAACCGGAAGCGTCCGCGCCGCCACTTCTTCGAACGACTCGAGCCAGCACTGCTTCGCGTCACCATCCTGCGCCTGACTACTTGTCGATCCAACCTTTCGAATGAGCGCGACGAAGAATCCGCCGGTGTTTTGGTCTGTGGGGAAAATCCGCATGCAACGCGTGATCTGGTCGCGGATCTCCGACTGAGTCGAAGGGAACATGGACTTGACGATGCGCGCGCCGCGAAGCTGGTCTGGCACTGCGTCATAGTCATCGAACCACACGAGAGCATCGGAAGACGACGCGCTACCGTCGTTCCCCTCTTTCTTCTTCTTCGCCTTGCTCTTTGATGGCTGCCACGCCACCTGCCAGTCGCTCATTCCTGGCCGAGTGATGAGTCCAGGGAGCCTATCACTGCAGTCAACGAGCTTGAGCGAGCCACCAGCTCGGCGCAGCAGTTCGGACACCACTGCCTCGTTCTCGATGGGGTTGAACGAGCACGTGGAGTAGACCATGAGTTCGTCGTCGCGCAGCAGCTCGGCAGCGCGTAAGGCAAGCTCGAGCTGCGTGTTGTGCAGCGTGAGCGCCCCTCCAGGCCCCCACCGCCGCCACAGGTTGCGATTCTTACGGATCGTGCCGTCGCCGGTGCACGGTACGTCGCAGATGATGCGGTCAAACACATCGGTCGTCTTGAGAATCGAGGCGCCGCCGTCTCCGGACGGAGAGTACAAGCCAGGGAATTGCTGGCCGTAGTGACAGGTGACGGCCGCATCAGTGAGTCCAAGACGCTGCAGCTGATGCACGAGCAAGTAGCCGCGCTTCTCGTTCGCGTCGTTGGCGACCACCAGCCCGCGCTTCGGCTGCGACCCATCGCTACCGCTAAGATGGGTCGTCTGCTTATGCTGGAGGGCCTCCATGACCTGGGACGTCTTGGAGCCTGGCGCAGCGCACAGATCAAGCACGCGATGGTGCGGCTGCACGTCCAGCAGCAGCGCCGGGATCATGCTTGCCGCTTCCTGGCGCGTCACGTTGCCCTCGGCCGTGTGGAACAGCAAGAAGTCGCGGAACGAGCGCAGCGGCGCATGCTCGCGTGCTGTGTTTGGCACCCAGAGAGACGAAATGTTGGTCTTGCGACGACGTATATGGGCTGCAGTGTTGTCATACCTAGCTTCGCGAGCGCCGTCTTGCCGCAGTCGATTTGCCAGGCGCCATACGGCGTCGGGAACCACGAGAGCTCGCTGTTGGCGTGGAATATGAGCGTTCGAACAGTCAGTCTGCCTGCATCTCGCGCTTCCGATCGCGCGAAATCACTAAATCGCTGACCGAGGAGAAGTGACGCGCGCTCCGTTGGGCGCGGTCGCCTCCACCGACGCGAACAACGCCGGAAACTCGCTCCGAAGCCGCCCGACAATGCTGTTCACCGTCAAGGCGCGACCACATTGAGCAAGTTAGCCGATGCAACACCACTGAGGAACAACGAGTGGTCACTGGCAACGTACTGGCTGGCGGCGCGTGCGTTCGGGTTTACGCGGAAGCAGGCGGGCAGCGGCGCCTCGAGCGTCTCGACGATCGCGGGCACGTTCTCGCGCGGGAAGACGCCTTGGTGCTGGGTCACCACCGTCGCGACTCGTGTTAGTAACAGCCCATACGTTGACTGAAAGCATTACAAGTACCAGCGCATTTAGCCGTTGATATCTACTGTCCGTGACGCACCACGTAGTACTCGACGATGAGCGAGCTCGCGGCCATCCTCGATTGGGAGCTGCGGTTGATACGCCGACTATCGGATGTTGCCGCCGCTAACGTCGACGCTTCTGCTGATGGAGATGCTACTAAAGCGCCCGCGTAGACGCGCAGTCGCGAGCTGCTGCTGCCGCCGCGCGCGATCACCCGAGCGCGCCACTGCAGGAGCATGCGCCAGTCAAAAAGTCACCGCTGGAAACGCGATGCCGCCAATATCCACCAATCAGAATCGTTATAGACATGCTTTCAGCGAATCACTGTGTAGAAAACGCAAATCAAACCACGCACAACCTGGTTGTCGGCATTGCGCCGCCGCTTGCCGCGAACATGAAGCCAATCAATCCACCATCGGCCATCCAGTACAGTACACGGGCTGGCTCAGCTCGCCTTCCACGACTTCACGGTGGGTTCATTGTTGTGTATAAGTAGAGATGTGCGACGCCTACACGATCTCGATCCACGAGCTGGTCCGCATCCACTGGAGGCTGCCCCCACGACCTCGACCGAGCTCCAAAACCGCGACCGCTGGACGCCGACCATCTACTGGGGGAGCAGGCGCAGGAAGTGCAGGGCGAAGCTGGCGAGCAGCGCGACCTTGGCGACCTCGACGGCCACGTAGAGCACGTGGAAGGCGGCACGCGGCTTGTCGGCGACCTGGACGTTGTGGCGCACCTCGCCGAAGAGCATCTTCTGCGAGAAGGAGAGCGCGTCGTCGGGCAGCTCCTTGAGCGCGTCGAACAGCGCATACTCGGCCGTCAGGTTGAGCTTGGGGTACAGCCATGCGGCCTGCGCGGCGAGCAGCAGCGTCACCAGCACGAGGCGGATGACGCCGTCGTCGACGGGGAAATCGGGCGAGTGGCCCGCCAGCAGGTACACGAGCCACAGGCCGAGGCACAAGCCCGTCTCGACCGAGTTGAGCGCCGCGAACGTCGTGCGGCCGACGTCCAGCGCCAGATGCCGTGGCAGGAACGGCGCGCGGAACTTGACCCACGACTCGGTGAAGGAGAAGGCGAGCACGAAGCCCAGCCAAATGAGCGCCAGCAGTACCGAGGACGCCGCCTTGGGTAGCAGGCCCAGCTTGGCCAGCACTGCCAGCAGCGCGCCCGCGCCAGCGTACACGGCCGTCAGGATCGCGCGGTGCGTCGTCGCCATCGTTCTTCCTTCGTTCTCCCGGTTGGATTTCTGTGTTCTGGTGGGCAAAGAAGGCGTCGTGTGATCCTTTTCGCGCGATGAATGGCGTACTGCATTTATAGCCAATCCAAAGACCCAAATATTAATTACAGCCAATAAAACAGCGGAAAGAGGATACCGAGCCGCTGCGCGCCAATTACTGGAGCCAAGCAGCGATCGAGGCGAAGCAGCAAAGACCTGTACATCGATCATGCATGCACACGGCCACAGGAACAGGCACGCATGAAGGCGTCCCGCGAGAGGCTGGGATGTCCTGCGGCGTCCTTCATTGTGAGGTGTCGGCGACTGGCGTGTGGATTGAGTCCGTCAACATGATCAGGGAAATTGTGTAGCGAATACTATCGTTTCTATCGCATTTCTAATTCTGGTGGGTGGTCGCTTCAACTTGCCAAAGCGTTTGATACTGTACGTACTGTACACACAGTACCACCACAACGTCGACTGCATTTCCACCGAGCAAAAGCGGCCGAGCACCGGAAGCGCTCCATACATGCACATACAGTACAGTACCGCGTTGCGAGGCACGTATCGGGTCGTGCGTTGCAATTAGTCAGCATCACGACATGGCAGGTCATCATCCCCGCGATCACGAAACTGTACATAATCACCTCAACAACATAATCACCTTGCGCTGCGGTTCGTCCTCAGAAACGCTTCGGTGGGTCGCCGAGATAGCGTCACGTTTGAGTCGTGCGTCCTACGACTGGCAGGCCCTTGCGGTCTCCTCTTTTGCAAGGCTGCTTGGGCGTCAAGGCTCGCGTTCTGCCGCTTCGCGCACGTGCAGCAGGTTCAAGGCTGCCAAGCTGGACTGCGGCGGCTTGAAGACAGCGTCAACACGCGCACACATCAGGAACTGAAGTGCGCGCGGCGCCCCTGACCGGCTTGCTGTGTGCTGGCGCGGAGCAGACCCCTTTGCAGCCTTCACCAGCCGCTTTCTTGAGAAGGAACGATGAGAACTGCTCCGGAGAACTCCGATTGGGAAGGCGAGCTTGGGCTTGTGCCGTACCGTACAGCATACACTAGTAGACCAATTCGCAGTGCTGTACAGTACAGTACAGTACTCTTTTTAAAAGTACAGCTATGTGAGTACTATAGTACTTAGTACAGTACTGTACCAACTTGCGCTGCTAGAATGCGCGGAAAACGCATCATTATTTTACAGGAAGGAGATGCCATGCTTTTGCTTATTGTGCTTTTCACGAAAATTGGCGGTTTTCCGTAAAGTTTGTGCATGTTATGTTCAGCGAATCGAGAATTAAGCGTGAGTTAGCTCCGAGCGAAAATTAGACCGTCGCCCCATCTCTTACGCAAATCCTGGAGTAATTCCCGTTAAACTGCGAATTACTTGGGAAACCGTGCTTTAGCGGGCCTGCAACCGCCATTCTACGGGTTTTCAAACAACTCTCGCTCTTCGCAAATTAAGGCTCGCATAATATCACAGTGGAGCACTAGGGTGCTACAGCATTGCAACGTGCGATTGAGAATACTAGGAGCAGGAACTCAGGTCTTCGTTGAGGATCAAGTCTCAGGGATATCACTCGCAAAAGAAGTCAAACCCTGACAACGATTCTTCTGACTTGCAGAAAATTGGTTTACAACTGTCCGTTTTTGCAGCATTATTAGCCCAAAGCTTCACGTCGAAGAATAGCCACCGAATTTATCGAAAAATGCGCGAATAATTATTTATTAACCGAAAATAAGAACCAAAATTAGATCGACAAAATTGTTGAAAAGCACAATACAACGCACTGTGCAGTACGGAAACGTAAATTTAGCGCGTTGGTGCCCAGCAGGGCTCCGACGGGCTGATGTTGTGACCGCGACTCAATTTTTGCTTCTGCGCTTCCTACGGATCACACTCAGTGGCGACCCGAAGCCACCTGCCGAGCATGTGCACCCGATCTGGGAGCCAACTTTAACCACGACGCGTATGATGTTGAGCAATGTGTTGTGTCATCGTGGGGGCTCTACATTGAAAGTAAGCGTTTCTGCTAATCAACTCCTGTTGACTCAAGATTACCTCTGCTTATTGGATGCAAGTAGAATCGGTACGCTCGCTATGTGCCCTTCACATCTTGGCAAACAACGCCGTTGACTGCGCATTTGCCCGATCAGCAATCCGACAAGGAATTACAGTACTGTATCTGTATCCATATACTCCGGAGTAATTAAGTACGATGCACTGAGCATGCTGCATCCTGGATGCAACAAACATCCTTGCTTCCCTCGTCCCCACGAGTCTCCAACGCTGTTCTGTACTGTACTGTACAGTACGTATATTTCCCCAGCAGAAACACCATCAGCTTGGCACTGGAATTTCGGGAAGCAGTGATCTTGGGCGGCTGCGCTCTTGGCGACCAGTACACCCACAACAAAACACACCGTGCAGTCGACGCTCACGCAAACTCATTCGACAGAGCAGCGCGCGCGCCCCCGCCGGTCCCGACGCTCGACACGAAGGCATATCGCTTCCTGCTTCAACTTCAACTGCGTCCACACGTCTCGGATTGCCCAATGTAGACCCGGCAACTCAACACATCATTTTCGTCCGCCATCGCACGGCAAAACAAGACGCATTGTAAAGTATCATATCAATACGAATATGATATGCTGGAGGGTAAATATGATATAACCAGTACTGCAAGCGAATACGTTAAGGATATTCATCATCATTGAGTATTAGTGACTACAGTGAAATCGGGACGGCTGACTAGTGCGGCGCTGAGCGTCAAACGTCGACAGGTGGGATGTGCTTACCGCCATCGAATATACAGTGTACACCACAGCGGCTCCGCCGGGATCAACAGTGGGACGATACTAAAATACAGTACGTACTGTACTGTACGCTTTCATTTCACCAAATCAGACTTTCCTATCCCCTAACTTCAACTCCAGAGAAGCGTCTCGTGCTAAATTGAATATCGAACAACAAGCCATTGGACCAGCTGGCAATTCCATACCCGGTACCGTACTGTGCATACACTGCGCACTGCGCAGTGCGCAGGACGAGATCGTCAGTGGGTGTCCGGCATAAACTCCCAGACACACGGACTACAGTATAGCGCCCAGATAAGAGAAACCACATCTCCAGCTGGTTGCACCCTGCTCCGGAAGAGTCTCATCGCCCGCTTCGCCTTCCTGAGCCGCCCCACCGGTCAATGCGCCGTTGATGGGCCGGAACAACTCGGACGTCGAGCTAATCGAACACCTTGCGAGAGAGAAAGCTCGCTATTCTTTGTTGTCGTGGTTGCACTTTCCGCTCCGGGATGCAGTCGCATCGCCGTGTCGGGTCCCAGAGTGAATGGTGCGTGTACAGTACAGTACAATAACATGACATTAACGCGAGACGGCACGCCACGCCCTCTCCCCTGTTCTTATTTACAGTACTGTACCTACACTGAACAGCAGAAAGGCCGTCCCTCGAGCTGTCACGCCCACACGTCTCTTGAACGGCCCGCCGGCGTCCGCACCCACTGCAACTGGGCGGTCAAAGTCCTGGCCCCAGTCTTACTGTACTGTAGTTGGTCGGGTTTCTTGAAGCTTTCCGCCGGCTGGCAGGTCCTTGCGCTCCTTCAGGTCCCGCACTCTTCGATTTGCCTCCTCCAGCGCAAGTTTGCGAACAACTACGGTACCCACCCGCTCCTAAGCCTCGCTTCGACAACCAGCGGCAATGACCAAGGACTTGGAAGCCGCCTCCACGCCCGGCTACGAGCCGCACGCGTCCCCCAAGGACATGGGCGTCCAGGAGAAGGAGAGAACGCCCGAGAGCTGGCCGTCCATCTGGCTGCTGCTCGCCATCTCCATGCCGCGTATGGCCACCAACATGGCCTGGGCGGCGCAGTGGGCCGCGCTCGGCCCCTATCTGTCCACGTTGCTGCCCAATTTCGCCGTGCAGCTGACGCAGATCATCGGCCCCGTGTCCGGCATCCTCGTCGGCCCTAGTGCCGGCGTGTTCTCGGACCGCAGCACCAACAAATTCGGCCGCCGCCGCCCGTTCCTCGTCATCTCCGCCTTCACCTCCATCGTGTGCTGGATCCTCATGGGTTACACACGCGAGATCGGTGACGCGCTCGGCGACGTCGGCTCGGGCCTCGAGGGTGAGGAGACGGACCGCACGTGGACCTCGATCTTCACTGTCTTCTTCTACATCTGGATGGACGTGACGGTCAACGTGGTGCAGACGCCCGCCATGCTCCTGATTGCCGATTTTGCTGGCGATCGCCAGACGATGGGCGCGTCGCTCGGCCAGGCCTGGTCGACGCTCGGTGCCATCGTCATTGCTGGTTACATTGAGTTCTTCGGCCCCGCCTACAACTCGATGCACTGGTTCATGGGCATGCTGTCGCTCATCATGGCTGTGTGCGTCGGTGTCGCCAGCTTCGCGGCCAACGAGAAGCCGCTCGACCCCTCGACCCTACCGGACCAAACGACCTGGCAGAGCATCGTGCACGCGTTCGCGTCCATCTACCACGGACTCCGTGCGCTCCCGAGTGTGCTCGTCGCCTACTCGTTCCTGTTCTTCTTCATCTGCTACGGCTACACGGCGTACAACGGCAACAAGGGCCAGTTCTTCGGCCTGGAGGTGTACGACGGAACCGCTGAAGGCGCTGACGCGTGTGAAGACAATTGCTCGGACGCGCAGAAGGCCTACAACCATGGTGTCAGCATTGCTGGTGGCCGCGCCGACTTGATCTTTAACCTTGTGGGCTACGTGTTCTCGTGGACAATCCCGTTCCTCGTGCGCAAGTTCGGCGCCAAGTGGGTTGTCACCATCAGTGCTCTGCCGCAGGCGATGCTCGCGGCCATGGCCTGGTCGGGCAACGTGACGTTCGACGTGTTCGTGGTCGCCATCACGGGCATCACGCAGAACGCCGTGTTCGCCATGGTCACGCCCATTATCATCCACATGTTCGGCGCGGATCAGGAGATCGGCGTCTACGTCGGCGCGCTCAACTCGGCCAACTGCTTCGGCCAGCTGCTCAACTTCGCGATCGGCACGGCCATCGTCGACACCTCGCTCGGCTACAAGCTGCCGGTGTTCCTCGGCGGCATCATGAGCTTCCTCGGCTTTCTCACGGGCCTCTTCTTCCTCAAGCTCAAGATGTACTCCATGTAAGCTCCTGGATCGAAAGAGGTTCTGCAACGAGAACCCAGGACAAGAATGCGGCGGCTCGACGGACTAAGAGGCTGGAGAGGCAGCGATGCGGAGTACTGTAACGCCCGGTTCGGCTAGTGGCCGCCTTTTGCTTTATCTGATGTAACTACGGCAGAATATGACGGCGTTCTATGTTATTATCATATGCCCCAAGCTTATTGAAGTCACGCGAGTAAGCTAACTCAGAGTGCTGTGCGCTCGTGCTGGTGTGCGTGTTATGGAGCCTCCGTTGGTGTGAAAGCAACGGAGATCTCTTTCAAGGCACACAGAGCTACGGTCTATTGTAAAGTGCGCGCCATAATTATACGAGCAAAATATTTTTTAGTGTAACTTTCTGAAAATTTGCGCTACAAAAGCTCAGTTTAGCTGGAAGCAATTTATGAATCGAGAGGTTTCGATTCCTACCAATTTGTGCCAATTCGATC
>JAADXW010000274.1:0-27221 GCA_023337975.1 Phytopythium ostracodes
CTTTTCTTCTAAATTGGGTAAATGGGACACCAATTTTGTATTGGGCGATACATTTCTGTATTTTAGCCATCAAAAAAATGCTTTTTCATTGGCCAAAAAGCAGGTAATGAGGCGTCCAATCAATGTCGAAATCCTTCCAAAAATGATTTACTTTTATGGTATTTTGGCGCTTTTCACGCGCTGACTGGCAAAAAAAATGACATGACACTGATTGACCTTTGAATTGTGTATCGAAGCATATGCTTATTTTTGACATTGGTGAAAAAATGACTTTTAACCGGTATTCTAAATGTTCCCTGTTTAAAGTGATTGTGAAGAAGGGAATATCGTGAGAAAACAACAGTCCAAAACGACTGCTCATGATGGCAAACGCGCGCTTTGTAAAATGAGCGTTCCTTAGGTCAAAACCGCACTTCAAAATCCGTTATGGTTGCTTCTATCGCCACAATCAAAATTGAATGCACAGATTTTCCTCGGACAGAGTAGTATGCTTTTAGGAGTATTTCGGCCAATTTTGAGCTTTCTAGCGCTCCTATTGGCTGAGAATCACGCGAAAATCACGACCTCATATACTTTTGGCCAGGACTGGATGTCGCGCATCCTTCAGTTAATTTGCTAAGAGCCTATTACATAACTCAACTTTGAAAATATTAAATATTTTTTCAGTTTATCTCATTCGTCAAACCAGCCTCAAGCTGACGCGATAAAAATGCACCCGCCGCATCCCACCGGTCAGTTTTGTGCAAAAGGACCCTTCTCACCGTCGCTTTCCGTTGTAAAGTCAGCTTTTTGTCGTCTATTACCGTAGTTATTTGAACGCTTTGTGCTTCTACACCGTGTATATTTGTGATTTCCCGCGCGTTCCGTCCCCAGTGCCGCCGCCGCAACTTCAACTCGTCATCACCTGACACCCAACGTAAAGCGTCAAGGATGCAAAAAGCTCTTGACCAAGAAAAAGAGCATCGGGCGCGACCCTTACCTGCTTCTCGCGTTTGCGGTCACGTCGGGCGGCCGCTCTTCCTGCCTTCAAGGCGGTCAGCTGCGGCTCCTGCTGCTGCTCCTGCTGCTGCTCCTGCCGCTGGTGATGCGGGTCTCGCCGCTGCAGCAGCGCCATTTCCGGATTGAGCGCGTTCAGCTCAAGCCGTTCGCCTCGATCTCCGCCGCCCACGCACCTCTGAACCCGGTGAAAGATGTGGCGCGCGAGCTCGCGGGTGGCCCGGCCCCGCATGGCCGCGCGCTGCCAGCACACGGTGCGCTACACGCAGGCGTACGAGCGCAGCCTGACGACACCGCAGGACTTTTGGGCCGAGCAGGCGCAGCGCATCGAGTGGTTCAAGCCCTGGGACCAGGTGCTCGACGAGTACGTTCACGCCGGTTCCTATGAGGTGTTGCGAGTGAGCGGTTGGCTGGGAACTCGTTGCTGACCGATGTGCTCGCGCGTTGCTTCTTCCTTCAGGTCGGCGCACCCGATCCACAAGTGGTTCGCCGGCGGCCAGATGAACACGAGCTACAACGCGCTGGACGTGCACGTGGCCATGGGCAACGGCGACAAGGTCGCGCTCCGCTACGACAGCCCGCTGACCGACACCAAGCGCAGCCTGACGTACAAGGAGCTGCTGGAGCAAGGTGAGCTGGATGTTGCCGCTGCTTGAACGCCCACCATCACGTGCTCTGACATCGCCTCTCCTGTCGTTGTGGCCGATAGTGTCGACGTTCGCGGGCGGACTGCAGAAGCTCGGGGTCAAGAAGGGCGACCGCGTGCTCATCTACATGCCGGCCGTGGTCGAATGCGCCATGGCTATGCTCGCGTGCGCGCGTCTCGGGGCCATCCACACGGTCGTCTTCGGCGGCTTTGCGGCCGGCGAGCTCGCCGCGCGCATCGACGACGCCACGCCCAAGGTAGAACAGCTTTTGGCGCTGGTCATGGTCGGTTTGTGTTCGCGTGGCTGACCATTGACTCGCTCGCTCACTTCACTAGGTGATCGTGGCCGCGAGCTGCGGCATCGAGCCCAAGGGCGTCATCAACTACGAGCCGCTGCTGAACGAGGCGCTCGAGCGCGCGGGCCACCACCCGTCCAAGTGCGTCGTCTTCCAGCGCGAGGTGTGCCGCTTCGGTCTCCAAAAAGACCGCGACATTGACTGGGACGACCTCATGGCGCAGAGCTCGCCGGTCGACGCCGTCCCGGTGCTCGCCACCGACCCGCTCTACATCTTGTACACGTCGGGCACCACCGGGAAGGTAAGGAAGGGGTCGCGTCACCTGAAGAGCTTGTGGGACTGGATGCTAACCGATTGACCTGATCCACACAGCCCAAGGGCGTGGTGCGCGACAACGGCGGCCACGCGGTCGCGCTCAAGTTCAGCATGGCCGACGTCATGGACACGCACGCGGGGGAGACGTTCTGGGCGGCCTCGGACATGGGCTGGGTTGTCGGCCACTCGTACATTGTCTATGGCCCGCTTCTCCAGGGCTGCACGGTACGCTCGGCGTAATCGCTCAGTCCCTTCCTCCTTCTCGTCTCGGTACTGACGCGCGGCCTCTCTCTATGATCTCTGCAGTCAGTCATCTATGAGGGCAAGCCCGTGGGCACGCCCGACGCGACGGCATACTGGCGGATTGTCAGCGAGTACGGCGTCAAGACCATGTTCACGGCGCCGACGGCCCTGCGCGCGATCCGCAAGGCCGACCCGGATGGAGCGCTCATGCAGAGCATGAAGGCCACCGTGCACGAGACGCTCAAGGCCATGTTCGTCGCCGGCGAGCGCGGAGACCCCAAGACGCTCAAGTTCTTCTCCGACAAGCTGGAGGTGCCCATCGTCGACAACTGGTACGTTGGGTCTTGATGCTCTTGGTGTCGTTTCTGGAAGGTTGTCTCACTGTAGAGGTCATTGCTGGATCAGGTGGCAGACGGAGACGGGCTGGCCGATGAGCTCGCAGTGCCTCGGGATCGAACAGGACGCGAGTTCGGGCTCGTTCCCGGGCATCAAGTTCGGCTCCGTGTCTCGCCCGGTGCCCGGCTACAACATCCAGCTCATGAGCGCCGAGAAGAGCGAGGACGACCACCACCACGGCCACCACCACGACTCGGACGAACCGGACCGGGAGCTCGTCGTGAAGCTGCCGCTGCCGCCAGGTCGGTGATCGCTCTTGGCTGGATGGCTTGTTGAGACGCTTGGTGGACTGACACTTGCTTGTGGCGGTCGTGCGCGTACAGGCACGGTGACGACACTGTACAACAACGAGGACGAGTTCCACGCCAAGTACCTGAAGCGCTTCCCGGGGTACTATCACACGGGCGACACGGGCCACATTGACGAGGACGGCTACGTCTACGTAAGTGTCGGTCGGAGGGTCCGTCTCTGATAACCCCTGGCTGACGGTTCATGCTGCGTGGTCGGTCACACAGGTCATGTCGCGCACGGACGATGTCATCAACGTCGCGGGCCACCGCCTCTGCACGGGGTCCATCGAGGAAGTGATCCAGGTCATCCCGGAAGTCGTCGAGTGCGCTGTGGTACGTCCGTCATCTCGAGCTCTCGGTCGTCTAGCTGCCCGTGCTAACACCTGGTGTCATGACTGCAGTTTGGAGCGTCCGACCCCCTCAAGGGCCACGTGCCGGTAGCGCTCTTGGTGCTTCGCGACTCGATCCAGCGGTCGGAGGAGGAGATCACTGCGCAGGTGATCTCGGAGGTGCGAGAGCACATCGGCAGCTTCGCTTGCCTCAAGAGCGTGGCCATGGTCCCTGCGCTCCCCAAGACGCGCTCCGGCAAGGTCATGCGCGCGACCATCTCTGCCATCGCCGAGTCGCGCCCGTTCAAGGTCCCCGCGACCATCGAGAACGAGGCCGTGCTTGGAGACATCCGCGCGGCGCTCAAGAAGCTCGGATACGCGGAGAAGGACTCGCTCACCAAGTGATCACCCTGCCGTTGAACATCCCGCCCGTCGCCGTCGAGTGGTAACCCGGGCGATCCATCTTACTGTGTCAGCAACAGCAATGAGTCCCGTACGTTTCCAACTCTCAACAAGTCAGTCAGTCGATATTGAGTCCTCGCATTGCCGTCCTCTCAAGTACAGCACGCACCGATCCACGGGCTCGAGCGTCCCTGTTGTAGCGTGACGATTGTCTAGTGCTGGCCGGCGAGCTGGCTTGCCTCGCTCCGAGCGCTTCGGGGTAATTCCACACCGGGACGTGCCGCACATTCCTCCGCCCATGGTGATTGGTCGATGCGTCCGCTCAAGGAGCCACCGTTCGCGGTTGAAGCTTTAGGTCGTACGGTATCTGTGCCGTGCCACTCTTGATGGTCATCGCGGGGCGCGCAATATTGAGGTGAGGTGAGAGGAGCGGGGATGGGAGTTTTAAAGCAGCAGCACATCACGCGCTCATCCCCACGTGAAGAGCGTGTCGATTCAACCTGAAAAGGGCGAGAACGCTACTCAAAGTCGCTGTCGCTGACGTCCTCGAACTCCCACGCGTCGTCGAGTGCGTCGTCGTTGCTGAGGAAGAGATCCTCTGATGCGTAACCCGGCCCGTCCACAGCAAGGCATCAGACGGTGACAGAACTCCATCATAGCCATTCATGGCGGACTCACCGCTGCAGGTCTCCCAGTCCAGCATGTCTGCCTCGAGCTTGTCCGAGTGATGCGGCACGTGCGTCTTCCTCTTCTTCGAGCTTCCGGTCACCTGGGTCACGAACGAACCGCAAGCGTCGTCGTCGGATGCATCATCACCCGCTGCACTGGGAGGCGCTCGCTTCTTCCGGCGATGCTGCGCTGTGGCCCAGATGTGCGGGCGCGATGTGTTGCCTGCGGTTGACGACTGGTTCTGGGTTGGCATCGCCTGGACGGGGGCAGACTCGCGACGATTCCGCTCCGCCAGCTCGCTAATCTGCGACAGCACGTCCAGTTGAGACGCAGGCGACAGCAGTAGCGTCTTCCGCGCGGTCGGCTTGCTAGCAGCAGGCGCAGTATCTACATAATGAGTTCAACCGGGCTTCGCACGTCAACACCTCGTTTGTCACTACTTCAGACTCGGCCAGAATCTCGAAGCTCTCTCACCAGCGTTGTCTTTCCCCGTGCGATCGATGGCGTCGTCATTCGCAGTGCAAGCAATGGGCGGCGACATCATCGCCGTCTCCATGGAGTAGCAGATGTCACTGAGCTGCGCCAGCTTCCAGTCGCCCAAGCGCTCGCTCTCCTCCTCTCGCAGTCGGCCGAGAGCGTTCACGGCCTCCACCGCCACCGGATCCACCGCGCCAGCGCGCCTCTTAACGCCACCGCCCTCCCAGAAGCATGGAGAGAGCGGCTCGGGCGGGCTCCCAAGCGTCGTCTCGCCGCCGTCGCTGTCGTTGTCGCTGCTCATCGTTTTGGCGCGAAAAAAAGTTTTTGGAGCGCGGGAGGCAAGTTGAAGTGCCAACGTTTGCTAAGTTCGGCTCGCACCTAAAGTAATCCATGCGAACTTAGCGTGCATGTTGCTCCGTTGCAGACCATCACTGCAAGACGCCGTCATCGCTCGGGAAAGTGCGGAAAACCCCCGCTCCCATACTCAGTTCAACAGTAAGCGGCCACTACGAGGAAGTGACATGGAGCTTCGGCAGCGCGTGCGCGCGTCGCCGCTGTACTTCGGCAAGAAGTCGCCCGACGACCCCGACGCGCTCTCCTTCTGGTACGGTCCCGCGCTGTCTCCTTGTCCCCCTTGTGTTGCTGGGGCGGCGCTATGCTGCGGTCGCTAGCTGCGATTCGATCCACTGTTGACTGATGTCGCGGCATGTTCGCTGGGGGAAACCGCAGGTTGTGCGAGGGCCTATCGAAGCGCCACATGCGCGGCAAGAAGACGCGGAGCCTGGAGTCAGCGCTGCACGAGTGGAAGCTGGCCAGCGTGCTGGAGAATGCCGGGTTGCACTTTATGAACGAGTCGTCCGGCCTCGGTACGTGCGGGGGGTCCGCGACGCCTGTCTCTCTCTTTCTACTCGACGCAATGCGACTTGTTCTGGTAAGGAAGTCGGGTCGCTAACGTCTTTGCTGTGTGGTTTGGCCGTCGGCAGTCGTTCCGCTGCGGGAGGAAATGGGGAAGCACATTTCGGACCGAGACGTGGTCCGCATCTGTGACGCCGCCGAGCTGGACAAGCTGCTGGAGAAATTCGCCTGCCGCAACCGGGAAGTCGACGCGGAGATCTTGGCGCAGCAGAAGCCGAGCTCAATTAACACCGCGCTGTAAGTTGCCTCTCTCTCTCTCTCGTTCTGGACTCGCTGTATTGATTCCGTGTGGTGCTGAGGGAGCTGATGAGAGTTGCTCGAGCGTCTGCACAGGTCCAAACTGAAGCGGTTCGGGGCGACAAATCCAACGATTAACAAGCTCATCCAGAAGACCTTTGACGACCGAACGAGTCCTCGTGGCGAAGAGTCTGATCTGCTGGAGCGATTTCCGGACATTGATCCGGTCTTTGAGAACGGTGAAGCGGAGGAGCTGGTAGATCGAGTAGACAGCGACAAGTTGAAGTGCGACGTATGCGAAGTCTCGTGGCCGGACGACGCGAACGGCGCGATGTATCGTCTCAAGAAGTTCGGCATCGTGACGCACCACAACTGTGCGCAGTTCGCGGCAGATATACTGTCGCGGTCGCCAGAAATCAAATCTCGCGACGACTTCGTCGGCGCACCAAGCGTGAAGGAGGCAAACCGACCGGGCACGTTCCACGTGACAGTGCACCACGCCATGGATCTTTCTCCAGCGCAACTTGTGGGTGTGGCTGCGCCTTACGCTAAGCTGTCAATGCTGCCGTGGAAAGAGCCTTTGCAGACGAAGCCTTCGGAGAACGGCGGGCGGAACCCGATGTGGAAGAGCATGCACGACAACGTGATGCAGTTTTCGCATATGTACAACGGTACCATCACGCCAATCCCGCTGTTGGAGGTCGAGATCTGGAACTCCAACTACCTGTCAGATGACATGGTGGCGTGCACACTGCTGGATATGACGCCGCTGCTTCGATATCCCCATGTTGAAGTGAAGCGATGGTTTACCTTGTCGTCACCAACCCAGAGCTCGATGACAATGACGCAGAGCACTGGTCAAGCGAAGGTTCTTCTTTCGATTCGCTTCGTCCCGATGAACGGCAGCTACACAACGGGAAACGAACACAAGTTCAGAGTACACCAGCTCAAGTCGGTTGGACTTGCGATCCCGAACTGTGCCGTCTGTACGTACTACATGTTCGTCCCGGCTTGAATGACACTACGGCATCTCGTCTCGGTGCGCCGTTTTGCTAACATTGATTACACTTGTGTTGGTGTTCCTGCAGGCGATCGAGTCATCGTGAATGCGATCAAGGGAGTGTGGGGGTACCGATGCGAAACGTGCGGGCTTGACGTGCACAAGGGTTGCATCATGAAGGCGATGACCGACTTCAAGTGTACTTCGTCATCCGATGGTGGGAAGAAATCCAGTAGCGACGTCTCAGAGGCGAGCGGCAGCAAGAAAGTCAGTGCGCCATCGAGCTTGATGCACCGCGGTGCCCAGTTTAAGGTCCTACGTGATGGTGCTCCGCGCAGAGCTGGGGATCTCTTCGTCAACTTGCAGGGTCTCCACGTCTGCACGAAGCAGTGCCAACCAGACCACGACTTCCATGCCAAGAACATCTTTGAGGGCGACTACTACTGCCGCCTGATATTTGATGACATCGAGCACGAAACAAGCCCCGTGCTCAAGAGCGCCGACCCGATGTTTATGGAGCGGGTGTGCTTCAAAGTTGGGCGTCCTGAGTCAGTGCTTCGCGTCGAAGTGGTCGACTTTACCACCGACTTGGTCGTTGCAGAGCTCAGGGTGTCGCTGTTCCAGCTTTTACAGCGCGAAGCCGACAAATTCATCCGAACAAGCAAGATGCTGAACAAGCTGAAGACACCACTGCAACGAGTGAGTCTGAGTGATGCGTCGATGGCACAGGCGGTCGACCTTTATGCGGATATTCCAGTCCTTTCGAACGTCGAGGTATACTCGCTTTTTCCTCCGGCATCCGCTTCAAAGTCGGGCAGTACGGCACGGAAAAGCAGCGGCTATGCCTTGGTCAACCTGGAATACGTGGAATCGAAGACCGAACTGCTTCGCTCTCGGCACTACGATGAGTTTGCGGCACCCAGCATTGACGATCGGGAATTTTCAGTCGAGTCACTGAAGGTGACGTTTGAACGGTTGAATCGGGCCATCATGACCTTCCGTTGGTTCGACGCTGAGTACGCGAGGATCATCTCCTGGAAGAACAAGAAGAAATCGGCAGTGATGTTTGTGGTCTTCGTCTACTGCTGCGTGTTCGTGGACCTCGAATACGCGATCTCGTACGTGCTTCTCGCCATTCTGGTGTACATGGTGTACCAACTCCACCTGCGTCTCGAAGGAGCGTTCACGCGGCGATGGATTGACTACTCCAAGTACGATGTGGAGCAGGAAGACAAGCTGAAGCTGTATCGCCCTCTGGCTGACCTTCACGTCGCTGTCCACGAAGCGCGCATCTCACAGACGACTGAGCAGTTGCTGAAGGAGTCTCAGTCGGTGCTGAAGGACGTGTCGTCTTCCAAACTTGGCTACTACATTCGCGTCAAGTTCATCCCGAACGACAAGAAGCGGTCCAAGCTCGGTGGAGACACGGTCTTTATTCCGTCCGGGTACGACGATGCAATCGTCGCTGTGACCAATGTAGTCGAGAAGAGCCGCGCTCCTGTGTGGAGAAAGACGACGCTGGCCAGTGGCGGATCGTCGTCGTTGGCCTCGTCGGTAGCGTCGCTGATTTCCAAGCAGCGCAAGAATTTCCCGCTCCGAAACTTCAACGAGTCTTGGCGCCACGACCCCGTAAGTTGTTACTGCGACCACTGCATCCTGTATCGGGCGGACTGCGAAGACAAACCGCGATCGCTCTCATCCAGCAGTGCAGACATTGGCATGGACAGCTCGGCGGCACCGTCAGTCAGCGATAGTGCCGTTTGCGGTGTCGACCACCACGCGTACTATTTCCCGATCCCCCAGGCGTGTCGAAAGAATTTTGCCGGGATCGAAGACGTCGTGCCGTGGAAACTGTTCCCGGGCATTCTACAGTTTGATCTGTGCGTTGCGCTGAACGGTGAGGCCAAGGATTCACCGGATGTGGTTGTCGGGAGTGGATATCTTCCCTTACGAAGCTTGCTGAAGTCGCACCACGACGGCGTGACGAACGAGCTTCTCGTCTCGCTGTCCACGACCCCGGCGGCAATCAACGAAATAGATGACGGTGCTCCACTACGATTCTTCGCGCCATCATCCAGCTCGTCGGCATCCAGACTGTTGAACGAGGTGGATGGTGATCAACTGCTCGTTCGAGTGAAACTCGATGTCCCGTCGTCTAGACCGAGGGCGTCAATCAATCAAGCAGCTCTTGCCAACAACGACCCGACAACGACCCCGATGTCGCCAGCATCGAAGAAGATCCCGACGATATCTCGGGCGGAGAGATCGCTGTCCGAGTTCGTGATGGAGCGCTTGACGGCGGAAAAGGAGAAGACAACTGTCATTGGTGGCCATCTGCTTGACGCGTTCTGGAAGGTGAAGGACACAGTGAAGAAACTGCAGATCGAGATTGAAAGCGCGTGCGGGATCATCGCGAGTACGGAGAACCTGCTGAACTGGGCGCATCCGTGGAAAACAGCCGCGGCGTTTGCCGCGGTGTCGTTTGCTGCGATGCTTTTCTCGGTGATCCCGGGGCGGTGGATCGTGCTGCTCTTCGGTTTGACGGAATTCGGAGCGGTGTTCTTGGAAGATTTACCGCCGAGCAACCACCTGCGCAAGATCCTGTGGAACTTCATCTCGTCGCTGCCAACGGACCAAGATCTCATCGACGTGTACGAGCCGGAGCGCAAAGTGTTCTTGAAGCAGCATGAAGGCGACAAGGAAGTGGAAGAAAAAGAAATGCTGCGCCTGCGGCTGCACGCGTTATGGGCGGGCCCTCTGCTTTCAAAGGCTGAAGGCGACCGCAGCTACAAGGTGTGTGCCTTTGCTTCGCGCCGTGGGTCCCCGGGGATACGTGTACTCATACTTCACTGCGTCTCTCTTGATGCTTCGACCAGCCTTACTTCGTCGTGTACCGGACGTTCCGCTTCCTTCTGTGGAAGAACGCTGAAGACGCGGAGACCGGAGCGCAGCCGTACCTGGTGCTACTGGTACTGTGCTTGATCATCGTCTGCGCTTGTAGCGAGATGCGCCATTGATCGGTTCTTGCTGACTTTGATCGCTCGCTCTCTGTGTTATCATTTTCAATCAAGTTTGATCGACCTAGTGCGGTCGTCGACGCGAGCGACAGCAGCACTTACAAGTTCCAAGTGCGTGGAGTCACCTTGGCCGGAAGTGAAGGTGCGTTGTTAGCGTTGGGCACCGCGATCTCACCCTCCAGTGTTCTTGCTTGCTGCACTCTACTGCGCTTCGGAACCAGTCGAACTAATGATAAATGCTGTGCCCACATTTCAGAAACACGCGTGTTCTCGTTCGAGTCAGCGGCAAAGATGGAGACGCTGCTCTCGACCGTACACCGCCTAGTGTGCACCGCTTAAACGCTGACTGTTGACAGCAATGTGTTTGGCTTCAGGTGGATGTGTTGCTGCTTCCAGCGTGCCTGTGGTTGGCATTGATTTGATTGCATCGTGGCTGTTGCTTTCGATACCAATGAAACAAGCCATGATTGATGCTTTACCTGTGGCAACTTGTGTGATCTGCAGATGAAGGCGTTAGTTCTATCCGCCAGCTATGAAATCGTCAGCTTCTCCATCGACAACACCGCGCTAGGCGCCTCCGCCACGCTGCTCTCCGCTCCGGTGTCCTTGGCCGTCTTGTCGCCGTCATGACAGCTCGCAAGCTTGTCGTTCAACTGCGAGAGCACGCGGAGGAGAATACGTCGGCGGCTGCTGCGATGGATGATCGCCGCTCGCAGCCGATACGGAATCGCCTGTTCACTCCGCAGAAGCTGCTCGTCCTCTCCGTCAGCTTGCTCTCCTCCAAGCTCGTCGAGCGCGCTTGCGAGGGGTCCCCGGATCCACTTGAGCGCCTTCGACAATGGGATTCCATCCGCTTCACTCGGGTCTTCACTGTTGTTATTCGATGCCAATGGGACTGCGGAGGACGGTGGCGGTGGCGATGGTATTGTTGACGAACCAGCAGCAGGAGGCAGCTTCCTAGCCAGCAGCAAGTCAGGCGGGAACAGCTCGTCAAGCGTGGTCTGGCGGTCGATGCGGACGACGCGGCTCGCGCGGGTCGAGAAGCGCACCTTGCGGCTTGTGGGTCTCTCCTTGGGCATCTCGACGTCGACACAGTCCCACTCGTTGTCCTCGAGCGCGAAGCCGTAGTCTAGCAGCAGCTGGGAGTTGGGGCGCCGCCCGTACGAGTTGAACGCCTCCGCACCCTGCGCGAACGACGTCTCGCGCGACGGGAACAGGCGGAAGCAGCCGTTGCCGCCCACGTCAAAGTCGTATGTGGTCGCGACGTTGGCGTGGTTGAGGCAGTCGGCGAACGGCACGAGCGCCGTCCACGGCAGCCGCCGACCGAACGTGCGCGCCTGGATGGTCTTCCACGCGAACGCGAACCGCGCGAGCGTGTACTGTGCCTCCGGGAACTCCCCCTGCGGCCATGACGGTCATACCATCATCATCATCCGAGCACACTAACAGACCGAACAACCCCCTCGAACGGACAGACGCACCGGGTAGCGCTCAGCCAGTCGGGAGAGCACGCGGTCGTAGAACTTGCGGATCTCGGCCGTGCGGTGCCTCGCGGCATCCACTAGGCGCCTGCAGTCGCCCAAGGAGAAGGTCAGCTGCCGCGCCGGTGACGCACAACACGCAGAGAGTGGCGCTGGCTTACCGGTCGCGCAGCTCGGCGAGCTCGGCGTCGGTCCAGTCCTGCACGCTGTCGGGCTCGGGCAGGATGGCGAGGTACGGGTGGAAGAAGGACTGCTCGCCGCGGACCATCTCGCGCACGAGGAAGAGCGTGAGCACGGGGTCGTCGCGCGAGAACACGTCGCGGTTCTCGTCGAGCACGCGCCCGAGCTGCGGGTCCTGCCAGCACAGCTCTTCCGAGATGAGCAGGCGTTTGGGCACGCGCAGCATTTCCTCGAGCGGCGCGATGGGTGCCGTCGCGCGCACGCCCCGCACGCCGCCGCCGCCCACGGGCGCGGGCCACTCGAGCTTGGGGAACGCGGCGCCATTGTCGGCCAGCCACTGGAGTGAAGGGGGGGGGATCAACGCGTTAGAGAAAAGGAGGGACAGAGCCGACAAGGAGCGGGCCATTTACCTGGAGGAAACGCGTCTCGGTGGCCGAAGGCATGTCGAAGTTTCGTGTCCGGGTTTGCGTGACTGGTTGGGAGGAACGTACCGTGTCGGTTCTCAAACGTTATGATCGAGAGAGAGAGGACTCAAATTGGTGACATAATAGTGCACTCAAGGCGTCAGGATGTGGCGCGAAGGTCACGCGAAGGTGACTACCGAGGTTAAACCCCAGGAGAGGGGGGAGAAAACCCTAGCGCAAACCCTAGAGACCGTCCGTCGCGAGGTTTATTTGAACCTTGGCGCGCGAGGCGGGAAAACCCTAGCAGCCAGCAGCCAGCAGCCAGCAAGGTTTAGCGGAGCCCGATACAAAGCGCGAGCCTTGCCCATGGCGCCATCGACGGCCGAGCCGCTCTTCCACGGCCGCAGGTTCTACCTGATGCGCATCATCGCGCCGCAGCGGCGCCAGCAGGTGCGCGAGCTCATCGAGGTGCGTCTACGTGTCTATCTCTGTCTCTGTGTCTTTTGTTGTTGTTCCTCTTGTTGTGTTGCGGCGTCCCGAGCTGACGACGGCGCTCTCGATGGCAGGGACGCGGCGGCGAGGTGACGGGCAACCCGCGCGACTCCATCCAGCTCGTGGACCAGGAGCACCTGGACCCGCGGCAGGACTGGGTCTCGGTGGACTTTGTGCTCGACTCGGCCGCGCGCGGCGCGCTGCAGGACCTGAGCGACTACATGGGCCAGGAGCTGACGCCGGCGTCTCCAGTACGGGAAGAGCAGCCGCCGCGGCGGTCGAACGCGTCCAGCAGCCGCCGCCAGAGGCGCATCAAGTACTCGGCGGAGGACGACGCGCGCATGCTGCTGTACCTTCAGGTTCGACGCTGACTGGTGGTGTGGAACGTGGACGTGGGTATGGTGGTGCTGACCTGTGGCTGTTGCTGCGCCACTCACTGACAGAGCAACTTTGGCCGGCTCAACAAGTCCATGGAGAGCGTGCCGCTGAGTGTCTGGGAGAGCGCCGCGCGCAAAAAGGTGGGCGGCGACGCCTGTTCTTTTATAAGAGAGTCAGAGTATCTTCTAACGCTCTTCCTCGATGGATGCACCAGGTGACCAACCACACGGGGCAGAGCATGCACGAGCACTACCGCAAGCAGTTGAGGACCAAGACGCCGACGGAGCGGCGGGAGATCATCTCCAAGGAACTGGTGGGTCGCTACGCATCTGTGGCTGGTGTTGATGCAGCACAACAGTCTGACTGCTCGTTGACTTCGCTGGCGTCAGAAACGAGCAAAAGGCCGCGCTACGGAGAGTGATAGTGACAAGGAAAAAGACGAGGTCGCGGACGACATTGAAGATGAAACGGAGGACGAAGACGACGCGCCCGCCCCAGCCGCGACTCGTGCCACCACGAACATCCCAACTACCACCAGTGAGCAGCCTAGGCCCTCACCTACAGCAACCGCTGCGTCGCGGTGGCCAAAGCCTCCGGTGGCACGGGATACCCCTAATCACACTGACCGTGCGACACGGTCAGGCAACTCGCCCGCTGCCAGAGAAAGCAGCAGCGATTCGTCATCCGAAGACGAAGAGGAAGAAGGAGACGCGCGAGATAAGAAGAGGTTGAGACGAACAACGCTCGAGAAAGAACCGGCGCTATCAAATGGCGCGCCTCCCACTTCATCCGAGCCGCCCGCTGTGTCGTCACTACGGCGGCGACTGCGGCGGCATTCATCGCCCATGCGGCCCTTGGGGCGGCTGTCGCTGCATCGTGAGTCAAACCGACGGCAAACGCTTGGCGTGGTGACTCGCAGCAGTACCAGAGGTGCTGGAGTCACGCCACCGTTGCTACCGTCGGTTCTGACGCCTAATGAAGAAGAGAAAGAGGAAAAAGAAGAAGAGAAAGACGGAGAAGAACAGGGAGACGCGTCAAGGACGCAGGCGAGTGCGAGCGGCGACGCACGCGGCGAGCGCGGCATCTTCTTCAGCAGCGTCTGGGCGGACGCGTTCGCGGATCCCTCCAATCGGAGACGCTTGCACGATCTCTTTGAACCAGCAGCAGTTTCTTCGCCCCCAAGTGCTTCGCGTGTTACCGAGTCACCAGCAGAGTCTTCGCCGCCGAGCGCCTCGCGCGTGGAAGCGACCCCAGCAGAGTCGGCTTCTCCTGTTGCGGCCCCAGCAGAACCAGCATCTCCTGTTGCGGCCCCGGCAGAGCCTGCGTCTCCTGCCGGTGTCCAGACGACGCCCGAACGCCAGCATCGATCTCCAGAGTCTGATGCGACTGCCACACCTCAGACAACGCGGAAGCGCTCGTTGTCCGATGCTGGTGTCGGTGAGCAAGCGCCTCCGGAGTCGGCGCCGCCAGTGGAAGTCGAGTATTCGACCAAGCGGGAGCTGGATGCGCTGCTTTGCCGCATTCAGTTTGAGACGAAGGCCAACCTCCAGACCATCGTGCACGCGCTGTACTACTCGAGCGGCAACTACGCGACGGCCAAGGCGTTTCTCGAGGGCCAGTCGCCCGCCGGGATGTGGTCGCCGCAGGACGATCTGCTGCTCGCCAATCTAATGAACGAAGCCACTACGCGGGCCGACGTCGAGAGCGCCGCACGCGACGGCGCGTTCGCTTCCATGCGCGTCCAGCGAGGCGTAGGCGACATCTTGGCGCGCATTCGGTACCTGCTGTAGCGTGAGCTTCGAGCTCAATCTCGCACCGCAAATGGCCGTAACATGCGTATTTTCTATCGGCACGAGCGTCGCGTACGTCTGTGGCTCTACTTGTATTATTTGCGCGCCTTCAAGGCGAAGGAGTGGCCTTCTTCTCTCCATGCATTGCCTCGTAAACAGTCCTTCTAAATAAGCGAAATGGTACATGCCGTGACCTCCACGATCCTCATGTTGCTCGCGTTGCTGACGCTGCTGGCGTGGTGCTCGAAGGCGTTGCGTACGCGGTACCGAGCGGTTCGCTCAGCGACGCTCTCCTCCGCTCCTCAAAGTCTCGTCGGAGCTCGCCGGACGGGATCCCGTTGAGCAACACGACCGAGTGGGCGCGCTTCGACCTCATCCACTCAGTCGTCGGGCCTGTCGCGTCGCCGCCGTGGCCGCTAATGCCGCTGTATCCGCTGCTGCTGCTGTTCGTGTTGCTGCCGCTGACGCCGCCGCTGCTGACGCTGACGCTTCCGCTTCTGCTGCTGCAACGGCTGGTGCTGCTGGTGCTCTCGGCCCCGAGCTCTAGCCGGCCATGCGCTGCGTCCAGGAACGAGTGCGAGTCGGAGAACGCTCCGTCCACGCGGTCCGACTTGTGATTTTCAAGCTGGTGCTGTTGCTGCTCGTGGTGATGCCGCTCGAACCACTCGTACATACACTCATACGTCGTCAGGTGTTTGAACGACAGGTACATGTGGAAGGAGGCGAGCACGACGATGCAGATGAGCTCCAGCAGCGGCAGCACGGACAGCACGATCATCGCCACGACGCGCTCTGTGCGGCCGTCGGAGGTTTGCGATTGCATGCGAGCGGCCGAGTACCCCGTGACGGCCAGTTGCGTGATAAGCAGTAGCGTCGTGCACGACAGCAGCCCGACGAAGAGCTGGTAGTTGCGCGCGCCGATGCACGTGTTGAGGTAGACGCAGTGGTGGTCGAAGCCGGCCACGCACTTGTTGCAGATGGAGCAGTGGCGCGTGCCGCGCACCAGGAAGATGTCGCACTCGGAGCACCTGGCAGCGCGATGCACCGCTGCAGGCGGCATCTTGCCGCCGCTCGCTGAGGAAGAGGCACCGCCGCTCGCAGTCGCGTACGTGGTGGCGCTGTGCGTGTCGAGCACGTCCGTGGATCCCTCGGCCGCGGCCAGCGTCGACCCGTGCGAGAGGCCGTCGCCGCGGTCCCTCCGCTTGGCGAGCAGCGCCGGGTCCGCCGGGTCGTACAGCGATATCTGCCACCGTCACCAACACGCGTGAGTGGCTAGTAGCAGTGCGAGTTGTTTCGTCAGCTGGAGGCGGGCGCTTACGGCGAGAAACAGCGCCGTGGTGACGCCGAGCTGCGCGCTGTAGAGCACCAACACCGTGCGCTGCAGGTGCGACGGCAGCTCCTGCACGCTCAGCCCGTAGAAGACGCCGCACGACAGCAGCAGGATGCCCATGACCTGCTCGCGCCGCCGTAGCACTGCGCATTAGTGACGATATCCACCGACGAACCAACAAACGAGCGGAGGAAATCCCCACCGCGAGCTGCGCGGAGTGCAGCGGCAGCTGGCAGCCGTGGCGGCGCCACGCGCGGGCTCTGCTGGACCGCCGGCCCATGTCCTCTGGCGCCGCTGGCTGCGCGAGCTGCTGCAGTTGCCGCGGCCGGAACGGAGCGGGTATTCGCATCGCACGCGCCGCTTATAGCCGTCCACCCGCCACGCCGCATATACCAAGCGACCGTTACCGTACGCCTGCCCCAAAAAGTGGATTTTGCAATGTCGGACTTTTGCTCATTTTTTTTAGGTTCAAATTGGGGTACATTGGGTACACGAGGGGTACGCTCGACTGATACAGTACAGTATCTAAGAAATCGTATGATGCGCACTTAGAGAGCGTATTTAACGGTTGTGATGCGTACTTTGTGGGGCGAATGCGCGGATCCGACACGACATAAGCGCAAATGGTGGAGGAGCTCGCGCCGGGCAGCTCAGCGGACATGGCGGCGGGAACGGCGGCCAGGACGCTGTTCCGCACCTCGCGGGTCCTGCGCGCAGTGGCCACGCCGTGCTACATCCCGCCGGGCATCATGGGAAACGTGCCGCACTTGACGCCGGGTGCGTGGAGGCGGCATTGGGTTGGTTGGTGGTGGTGGTGGTGATGGTGGTGATGGTGGTGCTAATGGTGTCGCTTGGCAGATATCTGCGCCAAGGTGGGCGACCTCAAGGCGCAAGTCGTGGACTTTGCCGACATGTACGTGAGTCTGCTGCTGCGAATGGTCGAAATGCGCTAGGCTCGGCTTCTGACGCGGGTGTTGACGTTGTCTGTAGCGCCGAGTGCGTTTCACTGGTGACGGAGAAGAAGGCGGATCTCCGGTCCTTCCTCAACGCGGGCGACTACAAGTTGATTTTGTCGGCAAAGGACTACATCAACGCTTCGGTACGCTCCGTGACGATCGGTATCAAAGTCATCGTGTGTGGTCTAACGCCCTGGTGCATGCAGAACCCGCCATCGACCCGGAGCGGCTTTGTCATCGCGACGCCCAAGGGCCGAAGAACCGTCCCGCCCGATGAGTACATGCGCGTGGCCGAACTACTCAAGCCGGAGCTCGTGGTGCCGCTGGCTGACGAGACGCCGTCGTCGCTTGGCCAGAACCGCCTGCGCGCGGCGGTCCAGACGTCGCTGGACTGGCTGGACGCGTGCATCAAAAGCAACACATCCAAGTCGCCCATGTGCGGCGTCATCGTCGGCGGCAACGACGAGCGATTGCGCCGGTATAGCGCCGCCGAGACCAGCAAGCGGGACATTCAGGCAGTCGTCCTCAGCGGCCTCGACGCCTGTGAGGAGGACGAAGAGCGCTCCAAGCTGATTGAGGCCGCCTTGAGTGAGGTGACGGCGAGCGAGATCCCTCGCATCATCACGGGCATCGGCCGCCCGCTCCAAGTGCTCGGGTCTGTAGCGAGTGGCGTCGACGCCTTTGTGTCCGCGTACCCGGCGGAGGTGACGAAGGAGATGGCGGCCATGGCGTTTTGGATCGAGCACGGCAGCGTTGACGATTCTCCGGATCGCGAGTCGCTCAGAGAGGAGCGCGGCGCGCTGCTCTACCTCCGCGAGAAGCGCTACGAGCGTGAATTTGGGCCGCTGTTGCCAGGCTGCGAATGCTACACGTGCAAGAACTTCACTCGCGCGTACCTCCACCACTTGCTCAACGTCCGCGAGATGCTGGGCGACATCTTGCTGTACCTTCACAACCTGCAGTACTACTACCGCTTCTTCGGCGCGATCCGGCGGGCGATTGGGGCTGGCAACTTCCCCGAGTACTGCGCGGCTTTCACGCAAAAGTACAGCGAGAAGGAGTCGATCGCGCCGCCGTTGGCCGTCCCGCTCATGATCACCGAGCGGAAACGCAAGCGCGAGGACGAGAAGGCGGCCGAGAAGGAGGCCGCGCGCGCCGCCAAGCACCAGCGGCCCGAGTAGGCTCGTGCGCGTCTAGAGTGCAGCAGCAGCGCCTGACAGTTTGCTTCGGATGTGTATGGCACAATAGAGCAGGCCAATGGTAGAGGTGGCCGACGGATTGCTGTTGTTGCGCACGTGTCGGGGGATCCACCAGGCAGTTGCACGGATGGCAGCAGCACGGTGGGGTAGGTCCATTAAGTGAGCCCTGTACTGTACGTACAGCACTGAAGCCAAGGGGCCTCGTCCCACTGAATGACGTCAGAGTGCTGATGGGCCTGCATGTGTGCTGAACGAGGCGCTCGATAGCCGTCCATGTCCAGAAGTCGAGGCTGCAAACGGCGACAAGGAGCGCTCATGATCGCCTCTCATCGCCATCGAATGGGTTCATCCAGCTCCGCAGGAAAAATCCAGGGGGTCAGAAACGTCGGAACACGGCGTTCAGTCAGTGATTAACATCCAATCAACGCTTCGATACTGTCATTATGCCCGCCAATCAGAACCCGCCAACTCAAAACACGCCACGCGGATTCGCTTCACCACCATTTTATAAAGCACCTGCACACTTATCGTTACATTTTCTAATATGATGTGCACCTCTATATCATTAATTTAAGTGTATCATAGAAAGGCGTGAGTGTTTCGTGTCGTGATGCCCGTCCCCCTTTCCCGTTGGAATGCTGGTTGTCGGCCACTCTGTCCGGATTCCCCTGTCTCTTCCTCCCGTCTCTCGTCCCCACTTTCCATTTCGCCATGGCGCCGGCGGCTTCCTCCTCCTCCTCCGCAGCCGCTCCCGGCGCTCATGACGACGCTGGCGGCCGCCGCATCCAGCACGAGTCGCCGCCGGAGTTCTCGATGGTCGACGACCTGATCTTCCACGACGTGGCGGCGGCGCTGGCGCTGCCCGCGCACTTTGACGACGACGGCAACAACAACAACAACAGGGCCGGCGAGGGCGCCGACGACGCGTTTGTGGACTCGCTGCTGCGGCTGGAGGACGACGCGCCCGCCACGGCCGACGACCTGGAGGTCGCGCTGTTGGCGGGCGAGATGATGCTGGGCGCCTCGCGTAATGCGGACGAGCACGCCAACATCATGGCGTTCTACGGCAGCGGCGAGTTCCGGTACGACCTGGTCGGCGCCGACGACGACGCGTCCACAGACGTGGCGAGCGAGTCGTCGTCCCCGCCGCCGGCGATCCCCAGCCTCGCCTCGATGGACGACAAGTCGGTCGTGTCTTCCCCGCTCCCGGTCTCCCCGGCCCAGTCGTCCCTGACGTCGTCTCCGTGCCAGCCGTACTCGCCGCCGCGGACGATCGCCGCGCGGCTGCCTCTGCTTCCCTCACAGCCGTCCAATAAGCGCCTCGCGCCTGCGCTAGCTACCGGAAACCATCATACGCGCTCTTCGTCCTCCGTCACGTCCCCAGTTCAGAAGACGGAGCCGCTGGCGCCGTCGCCCGTCGCGGCGATGCCGTTCCCACCCAATGCGCTACCATATGCGCTGCCCATCGCCTACTTCGCTCCGGCGACGCTGAACGCCAACCAGAAGCGCCCGCTCGCGGATGTGCTGCCGAGCGGTCTCAGCAACGCCCAGGCCGACGGTAAGAGCGTCGTCGCTGGGATTGGCGTGGACCCCGCCAACGACCACTCGGCCAAGAAGTCGAAGCGCGAGATCCGACAGATGAAGAACCGCGAGAGCGCCAACAAGAGCCGCCTGCGTCGCAAGGCGCAGCTGGGCGAGCTGACGACCGAGGTGGCAGAACTCAAGAAGAAGGAGCAGGAGCTGCAGATGGTGATCGCCGGCCTCCGCGCTGAGAACAAGTCGCTGCAGAACCAGAACTCGTTCCTGCAGTCGCTCGTAACGACCTTCAAGCGGGACGGTCACGCCGCCGACGCCACGGGCTCTTCCCAGCTTGCGCAGCAGAAGCACGTGGCCATGTATGACCATCACCCGTCGGTTCCATCGCACACGAACTTCATCGCGCTCCCGGTGATGGACATGCAAGAGCACAGTTGCCAGGACGAAGACGACGAGTTTGAGGTGGTCGAGAAGCGCTCGACAAAGCGGAAGCGGTCGCTGGCCTCGCTCACCACGGCGTCGGCGGCCACGCTCACTATGTGCGCGTCTGTGTTTGGCATCACACTGCTCGCGGACTACGACGGCGGCTACGCCACGTCGGGAAACATTCGCCAGTCGGGACGTGTGCTTCACGAGATGTCTCCTGCTATTGGGGCTGAAGGGTGCTCGCCGGACCATGGCCCGTTGTCCTTGGCGCTACTGTGGGGCAAGTTGCTGTCAGCGTGGGAGTTCGTGACGACCTCGGACCTGGCGTACGGTGTGCTGCTGAACGTGCTGTCGTTCGTCGTCATTATGATGGTGTATCACTGGTGGCAGCAGTCGTCGTCGACGGCGTCGAAGGGCAAGAGCCGCCGCAGCCACCGCTACGGCCAGTGCGAGCACCAGGGCCACCTTCGGCACCGCATTTGCGGCCACAACACCGCTGACGGCATGAAACAGCGAAGCACCAGTTGGCACACGCCGAGTCTTCATGACGACGGCGATAGTGACGAGGGGTGCCCGAGCGCGCTGCGCTGAGTGTGCGTGAGTTTAATTATTTTATGGATCGATAGGACCTGAGTGACGACGAGGGTTAATGAATCAACAGCGTTGCAGTGAGAAAAAAATGGCCCCTCGCGATGTCATGGTCGAGAGCAGCAGTAGCAGTAGTGCGAGTCGTCGCTGTGACTGCATTACACGGCATGATCTGGTAGCAGTAAACCCTCATACTTCTAAATACTCTGCACCCTCACGCTTCGTCTGTCTATTCTGTCTCTGGGCCGCTCTGCGCGTAGCCATCTCCTCCACCCTCGTCAACCGCTCGGTCGATCTCACCCGTCGCTGTCACCGACTTGGAGGGGATCGACTCCTCCACCACATCACCAGCGTCACGGTTATCCCCCTCCTTCCTGCCAGCACTCGGACGGAGATGAACGTCGGAGTGCTCAACTGGGGTCGCCTCGCGCTGGAACAAGAGCGAGATGCCCTCGTTCGGGTCGGACGCCTCGTGTGCCAGGTGCACGCACTGGCGGAACAGCTCGAGCGTCGACCAGTTGCTGCGCTGGCCCATCGAGTGCGCCGACCGCTGCTGGAAGGCCCGCCCAAGCACGCCGTCGTTGATGAAGTCGGCGAACGACTGGGTCTGCGTGAACTCGGCGAGGAATGACTGCGCGTGTGGCGGAGCCGCCGAGCAGAACGCGCGGCTGTCGAACTTGACGGAGAACGCGAGGATCGACGAGCGGCGTCGAGACTGCCGGCCGTACATGTCGGGCGTCGGGAGCGGCCGCTCCAGGCGTGTAGGAGAAGTTGGGGACGCTGGAGAGGACACCCCGCTGTCACTTGAGAGACTGCTGCTGCGCTCGACGTGGATGTAGTCCCGGTACTGGCGAAACAGCGTCGTGAACAGGATGGCAAACGCCCCACGTACCGTGTCAACCCACGGCAGAAACCGGTTTTCTCGGTCGACTTGCAGCGGCGACAGCTGCGACAGTGCTTGTAAGCGCTGAGCGAACTGGCGTGCGTTCTCGTACGGCTGGGGCGAGTTGAGAAACCGAAGACGCACCGGTCGCTGCTCTCTCCGCAGGCGGTCGATGGTCCCTTCAAAGGTCAAGTCGAGCGTCGAGACGCCATTGATAGCAACCAGGAAGCTTCCCGGCGCGATCGATCCTGATCGCTCGGCTGGCCCAGGCAGTCCATTTTGCAGGCGAGGAAGAGCCTTTACCACTGCGGACCCGCTCAGCTGCGCGCCAGATTCGAAGTTGTTGACGGCGAGCAAGCGCAGGTGCGTTGACTCGAACGTGATCCCGAGCTGAAGTAGCGATCGCAAAGAGCATATCAGTCGTTAGAGGCAGTGTGTACACTGTTAAAGGTGTGCAAGACGGATGCAAAGAAGCAAACGCACCGGTCCCTCGCCAAAGGCAAGCTCGACTTCACGGGACACTGGCCGATCCGATGACGGTGACGACCAGGATGTGGGTGAGAGTGGAGAAGAGTCGTCTGCTTGAAGCCGCACGAGCTTATGACGCTTGCCGGTGCCAATTGGACGCGGAACGACCTTCGCGAGCGACCGCATGAGGTTGTTCACCTCGACGGACGGTAAGTGGGCGATGGTGAAGTCCATGGGACTGCCGTCGACGCGCGAAAATATTGGCGAGACAACCTTATTCTTGTCCAGGTGGACAACCACACACGAGGCAAACGTCTGCGATCCGACTCGCGTGGCTAACGAGCTCGTGTGCAGCCCAATCATGTAGGGAACTGGAGCCTGCACACACACAGAGCCGAAACGTCAATTAATAGAGCCGCGCAGTACGGAGCCAAACAACCAAGCGTTGAAGCAACGGAGATGACAACACACCTGGAGATAATCCACCAACTTGACGGGGAGGAACGGAATGTACACGTGCTCCCACGTAAACGGGTACATGAGCGCGCAGAGCGCTTCGCAGACTGGCGTCAGCAGTCCGAGGTGCTGGTCCAATGAAAGATCACAGAGTCAAAACACGACGTATCAACCGACAAACCCTAGACGTGACGACATGAAAACGTACGTTGGAGTGGATGAGGATGCGCTGCTCGAGCAGCATGCAGTTGATAATGTGCACCACGTTGTCGAGGCTCAGGCACTGGAAAAGCAGCTGGAAGCACTGGTCGTCGAGGTGTAGTGCCTTGCCGCGCTGGACGTGATAGCTTAGTGCGTGCGGGTGTTGAAGCTGCCGGTCCGCGTTGTTGTCGGCATCTCTGTCGTCGAAGTGAAGGTGGAGAACGCAGCCTGACGGTGGTCGAACGACCTGGTCAATGAGATAAGTCAATTGGTCGTAGACTCTCTGGCGATCGGCGTCGCCATCGGTGCTATCGCCGAGGTTATCCGTTTCCGTAAAGCAGTGTGCTGATGCGCGGACGTTGTTGCCTTCTTCACCGCCAAAGAACTGCTGAGGTTGCTGTGCTTGGCTCTGGAACGTGCTCACTCCGTGTCGAGGCGAGATGAACCAATTGCAGTGATCGCAGGCCTGGGCAATGCGGCTGTGCGCCTCCACTGCCGGCTCTTCGCTTTGTCCGCTCAGCTGGCGATACACCCAGCTTAAGACGCCAAGTGATGACAGAATGGTTAGACATTACAGTACAATTCGCGGCGGCGGATGTAATCGCCGTACCTGGTGATCTCCTTGAACAGAGAGAAGAATGGGTGTCGAGAGATCAGGCAGAACACACGCGGCCGCCAGCATGAATCTGAGCGCGTGTATGCAAGTCAGTCTCTGCGTCAGACCGTGGCTGGAATGTCGCGACTGCTGCAAGCATCAAGCATCAACCGAACGCGGAAGCTCACCTTGGCCAGCATACTCTTCAAAGCAATGCAGCGCATACCCGTAGGCGCGCGTGCCGTCCCCGCACGTGAGCAGAAACGAAAAGAACGACGGCCGACGGTCGTACGCTGACGGGTCCTCGAGCACGTCGCTGTCTGGAATGCAAAACTACTCTTTCCGGAGCGTCAGTCGCTCGGTCAGTTCACGTGCGAGATAGTGGAGCCGTGTCGTAACGCAACAATGCGCGAAGCAACATGAAAGCACGTACGAATGGGATGCCGTCCGGGAGCGGGAAGTCGGCGTGGTTGGCGCTCGGGATGCGGCGCGCGACTCGCCGGATGAACGCGTCGCTGTCCTCCAGCCCGTGCTCCTGGCGGTCGCCTGCGATCCCGCCCATCAGTCGTATCAGTACGCGGCGCCATCCAGATGCGTATCGCCAACAGTCAGAGACTGTGCACCAGCGCAACCCTTACCGGCTCTGGGCTCCGCGACGACCTCGAGGAAGTAGTCGACGAGCCGCTCGGCTCCAGCTCCCGCCCTCATGCCGGTCCTCTGGAGCGCCAAGCGACAGGTATCAGCGCGCGGACGCACGAGGACAGACAGCGGTGGGTTCTCTGCGAATATCCGCCGCGCGTCTGATAATAACACGCGCTCGGCGAGCCGGAGATCGAGGCGCGCGGACGGTCAACCGACGCGGATGACGCCGCACTGTGTGTTGTTGGTCGTGGCTTGGATGTGCGCTATTTCTGAATCACGACACTCGAATCAGAAGTGGTAGCTGAGAATGTCAGAGCTGTTCATCTGATTCTAGCGGTTGAACCTGAGTCTGGACCGCCCCACCCACTCACTCTACCATCATTCCGCTGCTCGTCGTGAAGGGTGCAATACCGTAGGCTGCAAAGCGAGAGGTGCGCTGGGCGTCGCGAGTCCAAGAGCAGAGGAGGCGAGGACACAGGCTGTGTCACACAGCGCGCGCGAGCGACCGATCGAGCGGCCGAGGGGCGTCCGGTTCTCCCGCTGCAGACGCCTCATGTTGAGCCGGACGCACGGCCTGAGCAGCACGCTGCGGCGGTCGCGCGCGGTCGCGATCGCGATCGGCGGCCAGCCAGCGGCGTCGCGCCCGCTCTCCGTCGCGTCGGCGAGCCGCCTGCTGCGCGGAGGCGCGTCGCCGAGCTGGGCGGTGCGCTTTCTCGCGTCCCACGACGGCGTCCCGCTGTTTTGGGCGTCGCCGTCTCACGTCTGGAGACGGTACAGCTCCAGCGCTGCCGCCGGTGACAAGCTCCGCGATCGCCAAGCGAAGGGCGGTAAGGCGAATGACACAGCCGCCGGTGTAACGGGCAAGGCGACAGGGGAGGAGGCGGACGAGGACGACCTGTTTCTGACCAAGATCGTGGAGCCGACGTACCCGTCGCCCAAGCCGCGGACCGACATCAACAAGGTCTACTTCCCGGGCAAGGCGTTCCGGTCGACGTCGCGCGACGTGGTGTTCCGCGCGATGGCGGGCAACACAGCGATCATGCTGCTCAAGATGGCCGCGTGGCTCAAGACAGGCTCGAGCGCCATGATGTCGGAGGCGATCCACTCGCTCGTCGACACCGGCAACCAGGCACTGCTCATCCTCGGGCTTCGCCAGGCGGCGGGTGTGCCGGACAAGAAGCACCAGTACGGGTACGGCCGTGCGGCGTACTTTTGGTCGCTCATCTCAGCGCTCGGCATTTTCTGGCTGGGCGCCGGTGTGACGGTCGCGCATGGCGTCCAGACGATCTTCTACCCGCCGAAAGAGCTCACGCTCTCCTGGGAGGTATGGAGCGTGCTCGGCTGCTCCTTCATGATTGACGGCTGGGTGCTCAAGCGGTCGGTGCAGGAGCTGCTGGTCATGAAACCCAAGGGCAAGTCGTTCTTCCAGCACTTGGCACACACGAAGGACCCGTTCATGATGGCCGTGCTGCTTGAGGACAGCGCCGCGTGCACGGGCGTCATCATGGCTGCTTGTGGTATTGGAGCGAGTCACATCACGGGCAACCCGCTGTGGGACAGCCTCGCCAGTATCTCGATCGGCGTGCTGCTCGGAGGTGTCGCCGTCACGCTCATCCGGTTAAACCAAAAGTACTTGCTTGGCCAGTCGGTGGAGCCCGAGATCGAGCAGGGTATCCGGGAGTTGCTGCTTTCGCGTCCGTCGATCGATAACGTGTACGCCGTGCAGTCGCAGTGGGTCGGCCCGTCCACTTTCAGCTACAAGGTACGCCAACCAAAGCAGGCTGCTTGATCTGCTCGGCCACGTTCGTCTCTAATCAGCATCGCCTTGGTGTATAGGCCGAGGTGGATTTTGACGGGACATACCTCGCGGCGAAGCTTCTCCAAATGTACGATATCGGCTCGCGCAGTTAGTGAGATCGCCGGGCTTGTCTGATGACTGAACTCCTCTCTGCCCACTCTGATCGATTCAATCGTGATAGGTACAAGCCCGTCTTCTTGGAGACGAAGAACCTCGAGCATGAGCTGCCGCTGATCTTGGCGTCGTACGTACATCATGTGTCGTCGCGTGAGAAGTTCTGATCCATTCGTTGGACTGAACTCTCACGCACGCCTCTGTGGTGAATCACGCAGGTACGCCGAGGACGTGACGCGCCTCGTGGAGAAGGAGGTGCAAGAGGTCGAAGAGGAGATCCGCACGTTTTACCCCGAGGCCGCATTCATCGAGCTCGAGCCGGACAGCAAGGAGTCGGAGATGCGCGCGATCTCGAGCATGCGCATGAAGTCGTACCGCACGAGCGAGCAGGAGGCCATGACGCGCGCGTTGGCGCTGCTCGCGCGCACCCTGGAGCGGAAAAAGCCAGCATCGTCGCCCACGGACGCTGCCCGCGAGTGAATTTGGAAATATAACAGACTGACCATCGTGACAACGGTGAGGAAATGGCGTTGCCTGGTTCCGTCGGTGCGGTTGCGCGGGCAAATCGCTCCGATGAGATGACAGGGTCGCTTTAAACTGCAGGTTGGTGACGGTGGTGGCATTGTGTTCTCTATCTCAACAGGGAAAGGATGCTAGCTAGACTGGAGCGCAGTTTGCAGCATAACAACTCCAAAACAAGATGACAATGATTGATGGCGTTCTGGTGAGGTCGAAGTGATGATGGCCACCATTGGTGGCTCGGAAGACGAGTAAGCTCTTGACCAAGCTGAAGGACGCGCAAACGAGCCTGTAAGGCGACTTGTGGTTCGTCTAGATGAACGAATACGGCTGGTGCTACAGACAGACCTCTCTATTGCGGCCCATGTATTATATTATACCTTTTCTTAAGCGAGTGTAGTGATGGGCTGTCCTCACATACAGTGCGCGCCAATGAAACGTGAAAATGGCCGGTCGGTCGCATATCCTAGCCAATAATAGGTTTTCGAAAGCTCAAAATGCCTCGTTTTATAGCCAATTGCGAGATCTCTCGAATAAAACAGTTTTCAGCGGATAAA
>JAADXW010000275.1:0-27205 GCA_023337975.1 Phytopythium ostracodes
CAAATGCGCGGCTCAAATGTTCCCAGCAGCCATATAAATTTCAATATATTACGAATGCCAGCTCCATCAAAAACTTAACTGTAACTGCGTAAAAAAATGCGTTTTATCCGCTGAAAACTGTTTTATTGGAGAGATCTCGCAATTGGCTATAAAACGAGGCATTTTGCGCTTTCGAAAACCTATTATTGGCTAAGATATGCGACCGACCGGCCATTTTCACGTTTCATTGGCGCGCACTGTATTACCCGACAGCCCTACCCACGAGCGTTTAATACGAGCGTAATACGCGAGCGGAGTATGAACTCGCCGCTCTCGTACTTAAATGGGTAGAGATGGTTTAACCTCGAAACCTCCGCTCGCCAAAAATATTTCATCAAACGTCGAACAGAGGTTTTGGGATTATATCCGTCTAGTCACCATGCGCTCGTTCGAGGCTTTCGCCTCGCCGTGGACTTTGAGAATGGTCGTTGAGGATGGACCATCTTCAGCTACCCCAGCACAACTGGTCGAGTTACCAAGCGACTTCACGGGACAGGGCAAGTCCGACCAGCACCTGAGTATGATCCAGTTTGCACGTTACGGGACCGATGGCGGTGTCGGAGTCCGCGCTGCCGTTGACAGCAGCGCTATTACTAGCCTGAGTTCCTGGGGTCGTGTTGAGTCCACTCTAAGCGAAGAGGAAGAGCGCGCACGTGCGGTGCTGCGCAGATTCACGCGCAATGTGGTCGCAACTCGGTGGCTACGGCGTGAACTCCGCTGCTGCCGCACGCTCGGTCGCGTATTTACCGCCTCGGATCCTCCGTCGCCGCGCAGCTCCCCAACACATCTGCTGATGATCTCAAGCCGCGGCGACTCATGTTCGAGTTGCGAGCCCATCCCTTGGCATGACGGTGAGCACCAGCAGCATCCGCACTGGCAGGACTCTGACGTGAGAGAGCATGAAGACGCCGACGGCAACGAGAGCGGCAGCAGCAGCGGGTTCTCGCAGCACGCAACAGTCGAGACGGTCGTGCACAACCTGTATGTGAAGCTCGAGGCTGCCACCCGATCAGAGCGCGAGAAGGACGAGCACATCCGCATGCTCGAGCTGTGTGTCGCAGCCTTAGAGAGCGAGAATCGTGAGCTACGGGCCATAATAGCAAGCTCGCACGTCCATATCGCGCGAAAGACGACGAGTGAACGAGCGACGGAAGTCGTCCACCCGTCATGAACACGCACGCGAAGACAGCGTTGAGCTGAATCCAATCACAACAGTGTTGTCTGCGTGACTCCTGGGTCAAAGTGTCGTGTTCATATCTCAACTGGTTCACGAACGCACGCATCGTGCGTTGTCGTTCGGATGACTTACGTAGCCATGAGCTTCCTGTACTTTTGCTCAATGAGCCTCAGGTCGTCGTCCGAATCCGAGTCCGACGCGGCGAACGCACTACCAGCGACAACGCTAGCGTCATTGTCGTCGAGAGCGAAGCGGATACGCGGGACGCAGAAGCTGTGCAGATCGGGCGTCGGCGCGGTGAAGCAGCCGCCGTGGTGGTCGACAACAGAGCCCTTTCGCTTCAGGTACACGTCCGGTAACAGCAGCAGCGGCGTCTGGCGTTCTTGCTGGTGTGTCGACAAGTCATCGTCCTCACCATCACTGCTTTGGGCAGTGCGGGGCAGCATGATGCTGGCGACGTTGGCGTCTACCTGGCCTGGGTCAGCATCACTAGAGCCTCTAGGTGAGGCTTCAGCTCCATCTTCAACGTCACTCGCATCTGGTGCCATTCGACTGTCGGCGCCAAGTGCACCGGTCGTTGCAGAACGTACTGTGTGGCCGGCACCGCTAGGTGAATTATCACCATCAGCAGCTCGGGTTTCGTCTTGGTCGATACTCTTGCCACTTCGGGAAGATGAGAACGACACGTTAGAGTCGCCAAGCGCACCGCTAGTATCTTCCGCGCCCGCGTTCTTCGTCGTCCGAGTCGCTCGGGCACTTCCTGACGCGCTTGCTCGGAAGCGACTGCGTGTCAGTGACGATGACAGCGACGACAGATCATCCGAGCCGACGGAGCCGTTGCTGATCGAAGACAACTCCAGCGAGCTTAAGGAGCTTCCGCTCTCCGACTTGGCGTCGCCACCTGCGTTACTGGCGCTCACTGCGCGGCTCATAGAGCGCAGCGACGCCGACAGCCGCGAGATCTCGGACCCCACTTGACTCCACCTCCTTTCATCAGCGCCAACACGATCGTTCGGCTTTGTCTTCACACCTGCATCGCCTTTTTCTTCATCGGCTTGGTTGAACGAGCGCTCCGCATCCTCCTTCGTCTTGGTCGTCGCCTCCAGCAGTCGACGCAACTGCGCGATTTGCTCCTGCATCTCCTGCAACTGCCGTTGCTGATTTTCCAGGATCTGCTGGTGCTGAATCGCGAGTAGCTGCTGCGATTTACAGCAGCTACGGTAGTTGTCCGAGTCATGGGTATGGATGTTGAAGCCTCCAGACTGGAGCGGGCGGCGACTTCGTCTATGGTCTGTCTTGTCCTGTTGAACAGCCTCCGCTGTGGTAGTTTTTGGTGACAATACTTGGCTCTCTTTCGTGCTCCCATTGAAAGAGTCGTGGGTCTTCGAACTCAGGTCAGAGACGTCGAGAGCCGACGCATCGCTATCGATAGCCGCCTCTGAATGGCTGCGATCCACCGTTGAGCCCCTCACGTTCTCGGCATCTTCACAAGACTCTTTTGGTCCAGCCGGAGGGATGCTATAGTCATAGCATACGATAGAGCGAGGAAAACGTTAAGGTCAGGCAGGGCACATTGCCAACGTAGAGAGCCCATGGTACTCACCCAGATCCTTCGTAGACGGGTTCTTGATTCGAATGGTCGTCGCTGCGGGCTGTGTCATAGCGCGGACGGCTAGATCGGAGCTCTCCAGCTGCGTCCTTGGCTCGACTAGTTCGCCTGACTGGTATGTCCGGCATTGAGTGCTCCATCTCTGCTGGAATTGTCGCCAACTCTGTTGGTGATCTTGGCTGACGAGGGATAACAGGGATGTCCAACTGACGCTTGGCACTCTCCCATGCTGGATTTGTCGTTGGCACAGGTGCCAACTCAACATCGGATGAGAACCGAGACAAGCCAGCGAAGCACGATTTGCGGTGCGCATACAGCTCCATCGGCAGAAGCTCGTCTACGCGCACGTGCTCCGAGATGCTGCACTCGAAAAATCGCGGAAGTGGGCTGACTACATGTCCGTTGACCGAGTCCGTCGACGGGAAGAGCGCGACCAAGAACGTGTTGCTGGTGAGCTGGACGCGCTCTTTGATGGACCGCGCCGTGAGGTAGTTCAGACACGCAAAGTACAAGTACGGGTCTGCAAGCTGAGCTCGAGCGACTTCGTCGTCCCATTCCTCCTCCATGTCGACGCCATACACCCACACGCCGACGATTGGTTGCTGGAAGACAAGCGGGTCCACTTTCAGCAGCGGGACGGCTTTCCGTGTACGGTCCAGCGTCAGGTACCCAGACCGTCGAGCTTCGTTCCCGGTTCCAAACTCGTGTCGCGCAAGACTTGCAGCGAGCGGTGTCATCAGCAGAGGCAGGTTACGAATGAGCGAGAACTTGAGCAGAAGCGGCGAGAACGGGAACTCAATCTGGAAGTCGAGCTGCGCGGCATGGTCCGACGAGGAAGACACGACGAGCCGTGGCTGGGCAGAGAGTGATAAGCAAGGGAACAATCGATCAGTACCTGTTGCCAGGCATCACACCATGTCATGCATCTAAATGGAAGGGTACATACCTGTAAGTGCGATGAGAGTGTCTCGCAGTATTCATCTCCATACGCATGCTGGGCCGCCTTGATAGCGGAGGCGTACTCTTCCTGTGGTACGACCGACGTTAGAACGCGCTTCATCTTCGCAACTATAACATACAACGGAAGACGTCACCTTTGAAAAGCTCGGGTCTGGGCCATCCATGAAGTACACAGGGATCCACCACCCGCTTTGGTGAGACTTAGAGTCGCCCTGCTTTCAGAACAACTCGCTCGTTAGCATACAAGACACAGATGGTGCCCACCCAGGCATAATATCATCATCTACCTTTTCGTTCGCGACTTGAACAAGCTTCACCCTTCTTTGGCTCGGCACGATGGGTTCGCCTTGGAGGAAGCACGCGGGCGCGTCTTGGGTTCCTGCGGCGACTGCTTGCTGGTGGAGAGAGTAGAGTTTCTTGGCGACGGCGGCCGTCAGGACGAACCGCGGGAGCACCTGTGAGGAAGCCACGGCCGCGGGCTCGGCCAGCACTCGCCGGTCCCTTCATATTGCAGTACAAGCACGTCAGCAGCAAGCCAAACCGCGTGTCAGGCGAGGTAGCTCCTACCATAGAACGGATCGCGTGGCCGGAAAGTCGATCGAACCGATGTGGACGCGCGGGTAATGGCTCGCAAAGCTGTCACGCCGGGAGGAAGTCGAACTGTCGACCGTGCGCCGCGTGCGCTGGTCACGCGCCGACGGCACGGGCAAGGACGCCGCCGGCGATCGCCTGCAACACCCCACACATCGCGTTTTAGTACCCCGCACACACCAAGCGACAGCGTCGATAGAGGTACGTACGCGCTGTCGTCCGCCTGGTTCTTCGCCCGTTTTTCTTTCCGCGCGAGCGAGAGTTCGTCATCGTCCGTCGTCTCGAGGAAGAAGGCCGACTCCTGGTGCGGGCGCCGCCTTCCGCCGCCTCCTGTCGCCGACCTCCGGAAGCTCTCTCGCGCGCCAGGAGCCCGGGCGCTCCGCAGCAGCCGCGGCGCCGACGAGATGGTCTGGTCACTGTCCTGCAGTGCGTCGTCGAAGCGCGCAAACGGCCGCCGCCGCGGCGCCGCCAAGGACTCGGCCGCCATCTCTGTTTAGAAAGTGCGCGAGGGTCTCTCAAACTGAAAGGTTTTGTTGTCCTTGCGCGCGCAGGTTTTTTATTGTTGCAAAGAGGATATGCATATGATTGGTTGAAATACATAGGATATGTGGATAGAAGCCGTGACGATTGGTCAAAAGTTGTTATTTTTGGTCCATTTGATGGGGTTTTGAATTTTGAGCATTTGAATTGGAGTGACGATCGCAGTGGCATATGTGCCCAACTGTGCCGCTAGAAGGGGCAAACGTGAGTTTCTTCACGCTGCTGCCGCCGCCCAGTCCCGAGCGCCATTGCCGCGGACTCGACCGACGGGATGCTACACGTGCTCAACTGTTTGGCCGACTTTGTTGGTGTCGATCGACGTGACTGGCTGGATGAGTCAGGAAAATATCTACCGTCAGCTTCAAGAGATCACCGCACAGCAGCCGAGCGCAGCGAGCGCGAAGAAGATGGTTGCGCATTTTGCGGGGGTGCTGTCTCGGTTCCACGACTTCTTGCAAAGGACAAACCGGAGATATGAGTCGAGCGCATCGCAACTCTCTGCTTCGTGCGCGCCGTGCGTACGCGTCCAGTGCACTCGCGGTGAGTCGAAAGGATCCGCCGCAGGTGTTCCAGCTACACATGGACATCAACCGGCTGCTAGAAGACCATGGGTTTGATAAGGCCGGCGCTATACACGTGTGAAAAACACAGTGGATCGCACATTGTGCCCAGCTTCAGTCAGTGTCGCTGGGCTCACTCACAATGGTGAACGAACAAGACGAAGGCAGCCACGAAGCGAAGAGGATGCGGAGGCCCAACAAGGAACCGAGTTGTTTGCTGCGTTCGAGCTCGTTCAACGTGGTGTGTCTCGAAGGCTCGCGATTGGCCCACACCTACCTGGTAGTACGTTGGACAGTCTTCTTCGGTTGAAGCTTCCACGCTGGTTGATTTCGCCAACCGAGGTGGGCATTCAGCGAGGGCAAAGAGATTGGGCGTGGCTCGTTCGGATCCGTCCACTCGGACAGAGATGCTTCGACACACCAGCCGTGGTCAAGCGCGTGTTCGTCGACCCGGCACGTCGGAAAACGATCATCGCATAGTTTCGCCACGAAGCCGACGTGTAGTTCCAGCTCAACCACATCGTGGTCAAGATGTACGACGCTTGCCACGTCGGCGACCCGTTCTTCTTGTGCGAGTTTGCCAGCGGGGGCAACGTCGACTCGTTCCTTCTTCAAAAAGATCGACACCCGTCCTTGATCTGGTACAGCTTGCTGAATGCCGCGTTGGGCCTCCAGTACTTGCATGACAATGGCGTTGTGCACGGCGACTTGAAGGCGAACAACGTCTTGGTCGGTGCGGACGGCGTGGTCAAGTTGGCCGACTTCGGCCTCGACGATGTGGTTGTGAAGTATCGCATGACGCGTGGTGAGCTACCGTGGCGACCTCGCGAGATCGCAGATCCGGAATGGCATTTGATCCAGTGCACTATGTGCTGCCGGGACCCGACGGAGCGAGTGACGGTCGATGCCGTAGTCGTGCACCTGACGCCACTTCTGGAACAATTGGACTTGGATTCGATGCACTCGCCAGCTCGAGGCGGGACTTCGAACAAGTTGTTCAAGAACCGCGTTATGTCACGCGGAGGTGCGTTGCTGAGCCTCTTGGCGGTCGCAAAGAGCAGCAACAAACGTTTGTCAAAGCTGGCTGAAGAGCTCCTGTTCGCTGTGCACGTGAACCGAGGTGGTGCACGATCGGATAAGCGTGAAGTGGATGGTATCGTGGACATGCTGGCGCATGACAACGAGACCGAGAAGACATGGGCTGCTGAAGCGATTCAATGTCTGGCGTCACAAAACGGCGGGAACCGTTCGCTCATTGCAGCCGCTAACGGTATAGACCCGTTAGTGGCGTTGGTGCGCAACGGCACGAGCAGCCAGAAAGTGAATGCGGCTGGGGCACTGTCAAGGCTCGCAGTGAGCTTGGCAAGCAAAGGCTCGATCGCTGCGGCTGGCATTATTGATCCGTTGGTCGCGCTAGTGCGAGATGGCAACGGCGCTCAGAAGCATCAAGCAGTGGGCGCATTGAGGAATCATCTGCCAACGTCGACAACATGGTGCCGATCGTTGCGGGCGGCGCAGTTGATCCGGTGCTGGCACTGGCTCGGAATGGTTCCAATGATTCGAAAAAGCGTACAGTGGGTGCGTTGTGGAATCTGTCGTTGAGTGCCGACAACAAAATATCCATCGCAGCGGCCGGTGCGATTAGTCCGTTGTGGCAATGGTGCGTGACGGCACGGACATGCAGCGGGCACCTTGCGCAACTCGGCCATGAACGCGAGCAACAAGGTGCTGATCGCAGCGGGTGGCGGCGTCGACCCGTTGGTAGGATTGGTGCGCAATGGCACGGATGACCAGAAAGAGAGCGCAGCCAGTGCGCTGCCAAATCTTGCTTTGAACGGCGACAACAAGGTGTTGATCGCTGCAGCCGGAGGTATCGCCGCGTTGGTGACATTGCGGCAGGACGGCACTGAAAGTCAGAAGTGTCTGGCGTCGGTTGCGCTACGGAGTTTGTCATTGAACGACGATAAAAGGCGTTGATCGCTGCAGCCGGCGGCATCGAGGCTTTGATGGCATTTATGCGCGATGCCGGAGACGACCAGAGAGCGAATGCAGCGGGTGCGTTGGCGAATCTTGCTAAGAACGCTGACAACAAAGTGCTGATCGCTGCGGCTGGTGGCATTGTTACGCGACGGCAACACTGATGCTCACAAGGAGAATGCAGCTCTTGCATTGCGGAATCTCTCCGTGAACGCCAATAATAAGGTATTGATTGCTGAGGCGAGTGGGATCGATCCGCTAGTAGCACTAGCGCGAGATGGCACGGACGGACAACGACGCCAGGCGGTGGGTGCGTTGCAGAATCTGTCGGTGAATGCAGACAACAAGGTGTTGATCACAGCGGCCGGCGGTGCCGGTCTGTCGTCGGCCTAAGCTAACAAGCTTGTCAACCGACCTCTCAAGGCGACTTCATTTCTTTTGCGTTGCAGTATCGGCCGAGTCAATGTCCGACATCTCGGAGATCCTTTCATGTTTTGTTATATCGCCATTTCCTCAGGCCTCTTCCGTCGTCACATTCTCGAGAAAGAGCTGTTGCAGCGACGCAAAGAATTGCGACGGTGGTCGGCGGCTCAGTACGCCTAGCGGCACTCGACTCTTCTCCTCGCCAAACTCGTTGCGCTCGAACGCGAACGGCACTCCCGCATCGACGCAAGCGCGCTGGATAACACGTTCGAACGCAGACGCGTCTTCAAAGCACCCGCTGCGCTGCATGAACGTCCCGATCCAGTGCAAACTCTTGCCGTGACGCGCTGCTAGCTGAAGGAACAACGTGCAGATCTTCGTGGTCACTATGCACTCCTCCCGGATCCCAAGCCGGCGAAGCGCCGCTGCGTCTCCTTCGGCATCCAGCGACTCGATATGCGCCAGCTCGATGGGTGAGAACGGCACGCGACTCTGAGGGTACTCGAGCCAGTCGAAGCGCGCTTCGGACAGGTGGAACCAGCTCGGCAGGATGCACCCGTGGTCGATCGGCACCATCGTGTACGGCGACTTGTCGCCGATCAGCAAGATGTTGCCGTGGTGGCGGTCCGTGTTGAAGACACGGACGTCCAGGATCGCGATGCGGTGCACCTGCTCGACTGGCACGAACTGCTGCGCCTTGGCCAGGTCGAACGGCATGCCGAAACTCTCCATGCTGCCGACGCTGCTCGTCATGAACCTTTGGATCGACCCGTGCTTGGTGATGCCGTCGTGTACTGAGAGCTTGAGCCGCGCCACAGCCGTCGGCGGCACCCCACTGAAGCCGTTCATGCGCGAGTCGAGCACGTACGCCGCTTCTTCTCGGACTGCACCTTCGCCACACGACAGACCGTCGCGCACGAACTTCTCCTCCTCGACAGGCTTGAACATGGCGAGCTTCTGGCCGCTCGAGCGAGACTGGACAGCGTAGACGCCGCCTTGTCCGTCTGCCACGCGGCCCGCCACAACATCCGAAGACGAGCTGAGCTGTGCGACGTCCCAGAGCATGTCGCGGCGCATGCCGCTGCCGGAGTTGAGGCGGCGGAGCCTCACCTTGGAGACGAAGCCTTCTTTACCCTGCTGAGCCAGCTGCGTCAGATCCACGTACACGTCGTCAGGGTTGTTGCCGTCGAGGTGCAGGCTCGCTCCGGCATTGGTGTTGTTGCTGGGCATCAATCCGTTGGGCTGGATGGTTGAGGAGCGCAGGCGTGCCATGACGTGAGGAGGCGGTCCTGCGACGGACTGGTGCAGCTTGAACACCGAGGTGCTCTTGTCGCCGATCTGGCAACCGAGCTGGAGATCGTGTGCGGTCTCCGCCAGAAGCTGCTTCTCCTCGTGGCTGAAGTAGTCGGGGAACATGGTGATGCTCGACTCCGGGCTGTCGCGAAACTCGAGCAGCTCCTCGTACAGTGACGCTCGCTTGGCTTGATACTCGTCGTCGTCACAGGCGTGGTTGCGATCGAGATCCGAGGTGCAGTACGGCACGGACACAGTCGTGGCGGCTTGACGGAGCGTGCTCTCCTTCGTGGTATCCTTCAAGTGCGATGCCGACTCAAAGTGGTTGTCCAAGGCAGTGTCTCCGTCCAAACTGGCCTCCGGGTCCCAATCGTACACGCTTTCGTCTCGTTCATTCACTTCCTTGTCTTCCACATCCTCGTCTTGCTGTTCGTGGGGCTGGCTGGCTCGTCGGAGCGACGCGACACTGCGCTTTGAAGAGTTGTTGACGCTGGAACGACTCCCCCACGAGTCGATTTCCTCGCCCAGACACTCGTTGTTGCCGCTGCCGCTGGTGCTTCTGCCAGCCACCGCGCCGTTCCGAAGCGACAACGGCGATCGTGACGCCGTCGGCCACCGAGACGCGGCTGAACGCCACAACAAGCTGCGTGGAAACAGCGCCGTCTTGGCAGGTGACGTCTTCGCTCGACCACTGTTGCTCGTCGAGCTTGGAGAGAGGAACTCCATCAGTGCGCGAGGCTTCCTTGCCGCGTCGCTGGGCGACAGCTTCGATCCCGACGTGACCATCGCGCGTCAGTGAGCCGAGGCCGAGCACAAGTGACGACCAATCCTGAGGATACCGGAAGCACCAATGACTGGGAGAAGGTGCAGCGGCAAAATGACCTCTCCTCCCTCCGCTCTTGGGCTCCTCCGTCGATCGCCGGCCCTGATTTTCGCTCGCTCTCTCGTATGCTGTTGTTCAACTTGGCGTCTTGAAGATCCGAGGAGGAGATCTCCCGGACGGACGAGAGGATGGGACCGGCACAAAGGATGGGAACAACACGATGGCGTGAGCACGGGAGCTCGCTGCTTCCTCCAATGCACGGCGATGGCTCTCACCACGCGACGAGTTCGCGAGTACCCGCCGGCTCCGAAGGCCCGTGCCGCTCCGCTCCTCCCACCCAAGCGCCACGCTCACGTCCGCCTCTCTGCTCTTCCTCGCTCGGTCGCTGCAGGCTCAAGCCAGATCTTCCCAAATTGAACTAGTGAACCGACTGGCGTTCCGGTAGGGATCAATCTTTCTACCGCTTCAACCAGTGTAACTATTAGCCAGCGGCGCTCGTTCGTCTTGGTCCGAGTAAGGGCTCCAGCCTTAGAACTCCCCTTGCGGAAAGACAAGCGGCGCCGTCGCCGCCGAAACGGCATTCTCCACGGCTATTCATAGCCCGAGAGGGGCCGTTCGAGGGCACGCGATCGTTCTGCAAGCCGCCGCCCGGACCTTTTGCCGTTCCGCCCCAACCCAGCGACGAAACGCGGATACATGGGCGTGCGTCAAGGTCGACAAGCTCGCGCTCCCGGATTGAAGTAACCGGCTCAGAATAGGCGCACGGCCTACTGGAAGTACGGGAAACATGCCGCGCCTTGTTGCTGCCTTAAGCGGAGCGCATTTACGCGCATTACGGTCGCCGCATCGGAGTCCTAGGTGCATCCATCCGCACCTCTTGAAGATCTAACGTGTGAGCTGCTCATTAGGGCTTCGAGTGAAAAAGCGATAACAGGACGATTTACGGCGATCTAAGCCAATACAGGCTGTTTAATACCAATAATTGTCGTAAAATGTCAAGGACAGCCATTTCCGAAATCTACGCAGTCACATATCGACAATCGCACAATAATTTTGGGACGGCGTCAATTATTAAGTTGCGGCGTCTTTCGGAGATATCTGGGGGTATTTCGTAAAAAGTCAATATTTAGTGGGTATTGACGTAATTCATGTTTCGGGCCGCTGACAGGTATCCCAGAGTCTAAAGAAAGCATCCAAATTACCTTTATGATATGATATGCAAAGATGTAAGGTACGACATTTAATTCTCCACAGTTTTATGGATATCCGTCGTCGATGAATAACAGCGTACAATTTTGCAGAGCACAAGAAAGAGGAAAACGAACCAAAATGTCATATTCGGCGAAAATCTCGAAAAACACCGTAATATGTGGAAATCACACCTATGATTTGTTGCTGCGTAAAAAACGCGTTATCTATTGTGTATGAATCAGTATTCAATTAATACACTTTGAAGTATTAAATGAAGAGTATGAATAATGTTATAGGTTGACGCTGATTGGCTGATAAACCGACTCTTTGTGATCCAGTTCGTGTAGGTTGTCGCGCCGTCGTCAAGCTTCCCTTCTCCAAGAACCTCGTTCTCTCCCTCTGGGTTCTTTATCTTGGCGTTTGAGTGGAGTGACGGTAGAGGTGGTCAGTACAAAGTACCCACAAGTGGTCTGCTTTCTTTTCGTTTTCGTTCCGACGAAAAACTGGCGGGGGCTTTTTGGCGTCTTGTCACTCGATCGACGCGGCAATTCCTGCTGTTTGACAAGAGCAAGCGACCAGTTGGGGGCGGAAGGACTCTCGCCCTACTTGCTACAGTACCAAGCGCCTCGCTCCGGCTCGCCCTACCAAGTAGAGCGGCGGCGGCTTAAAGTAGGGGAGGGAGGGCGGTCGACGGCTGGCCTTTCTTCTTATTTGCTTCCCACAGTATCGGCGGCGGCGAACATCTCGGTGTTATAATATCGGAGAAAGGACGGAAGAAGGAAAGAGGAAGATGACGCCGACGAGCAGCGCGGGCAGTGCGACCAGCGTATGGAGCAGCGCGACGGGGGCCGCAGGGTGGGGGAGCGCGCGCGCGGCGACGCTGCAGCAGCTGAGCGGCTTTGGCATGCGCAACCTGGCGCTGCAGGGCACGGGCGCCGGCTGCCTGCTCAACGTCTACTTTAAGCTCGGTGCGTGGGTATACACGCTGCCTGTTGGATGGATGAAGGAGGGGAGGATTTGGCTGACACTGTGTGTGTGGTGTGTGTATGTCGGCGATGGACCAGTGGTGGACGGGCATGTCGTGTACGTGAGCGAGGTAGTGCGCAACACGCTCAACCCGGTGTGGGTGCCGTTCCAGTCGGATGGCGACCTGTTGGGCGACGCCCCGGCGGCGGTGCCGGCGAGCAAGGACGCGACCGACGCGGCGCCGAACGTGCAGCAGCTCCTGTGCAGCGGCACGACGTTCGAGATGACGGTCGTGCGGGTGAAGGAGCGGCGCGCCAAGCGCCGGCCGCGCTGCAAGTCGCGCTCGCTCAGCCGCGGCGTCGTGGCCTTCGATAGCGACGACGACAGTTGGCAGCCCAGCAACAACTCGCGGTCATTTGCGGACGCGCACGGCGACTATGACGACGACGAGGAGGAGGAGGATGGAGACGAGGACGAGGACATCGGCAGCAGCACCATGGACAGCACCGCGACGCAAGCAATCACAGCAGGACAACCTTTGTCATCAGCAGTCCGAAGAACACAAGACGCGGGCGAGGAGGACAAGCGCCAAAAGGGAGAGGAAGAGGAGGAGATCCTGCGCATGACGTTCAGCGTGCGCGAGCTCGAGCCGCTGCCCGTGTCTATTCCGGAAATCACGAACCTGCCGCTCAACACGTGCCTCTTTGAGTTCGCCGGCCGCACGTTTGTGCACCGCGACGTGCTCGAAGTGCTCGCGGAGACGGGCGTCATCTCGGGCAAGCACTCGCGGCGGAAAGGCTCGGCGATCCAGCTGAAGGAGTACAGCCTTCATGAAGGCGTGGACCACCTCGAGAAGGTGCTAGCCGCGCGTGTACAGATCGCGGAGCGCTCCAAGCTCAACGAGCAACTGCAAGAACAGATCCGTGCAAAGCTGGCGCTCGCTCAACGGCGCGTCATCCGCGACCAGCAGCGCGCGCAACTGGACGAGCGCGTGCGGTCGGCGCGTGCCCAAGTCACAGCCAAGCGCGCGGTGCTCGAGCGCCTGCGCACGGTCATGCAAGACGAGCGCAAAACGTTCGAGACGGACATCCACATCCCCAAGGCGCTGCTGAGCACAATGCAGATGAGCATGCGGTACAAGGACGAGAAGCAGGGCATTCTGGAGAGGCGCTGCGAGGTGCTGCGTGCTGCGCAGAAGATCCGATCGCGGCAAGCAGCCCTTGTCCAACAGCTCAACGCCGTGTACCCCATCGAGTACGTGGCATCTGGGGAGTACAGCATCCGGGGCATCCGACTGGCCAACTCTGATCTGTCGGGTGGCGGCGCCAAGGTCGATGAAGAGATGGTCTCGACCGCGCTCGGGTACATTGCGCATCTCGTTTTCATGCTGAGCAAGTACCTGCACGTGAACCTGCGGTACCGCGTCGTGCCGTACTCGTCGCGCTCATACCTCAAGGACGAGATCAACGACCCGCAAGGGGACTACCCTCTTTATCGTAAGGGTGTCGAGCGCGACCGTCACGAGAAGGCCATTCACTACCTCAAGAAGAACGTCGAGCAGGTACGCGACGAGCAAGTGTCGCCCTTTGAGTTGTGAGTGATGGCTCACGTGGTGTTGCGATTGGATGGATGTGGTACAGCTCATGTTTGCGCGAAGCCTGGACCCGACGCAGGGCGCGCCCATCCTGGCGCGGCTCAAGACGCTCATCGACGCCGAGGTCTCGTGGCTCGCGAACGAGCGCAGTCTGGCGGCGAACGCCGGCGTGCTCGTGCCCCGGTAACATCTCCTCTTTGCTTTTGCTTTCCTGTCAGGCTTTTTGATTTTGAATGACCAATCCAGGGGATTGGATGGGCTCTAACGCGGACACAAGTGCCGTATTTAAACTTGTTACCCCTGATGCTGTACCCAAGTGCTTCGAGAACATCCACCATGGCCCAATACCTGGTCACTGGACTTGGCGAGTCCCAACTAAATCCGTCGCTCTCGACCGTCTTCGCCTTGGGCAGTGCAGTATTCTTCAACGCTCCCGCCGTGTGCACTCTGGAGGTACGAGCCGTTCCGCAGCAGATCTGCCAACGGATCGATCGCGTCAGCCTTTGTGATTAGCACGCTGTTAGGCGTGTTAAAGGAGAGGACCCTCGGCGCGTCCTTTTGGCACTCCGTGCCGTCCTGGACCAAGCTCACTGACGGATCGACTGCGCAAGCCGCAACGATAGACACACGGATGTGCATGTGCACTGCAAGAGTCATTAAGGCCCCCGCTGCGTTCGCCTCTTGACCGTCCGTGCCATCTCCGACCAACGCCACGAGCGGAGCAATTGCCCCGGCCGCAACAACCAAGATTTTGTTTCCCACATTGATTGCCAGGTTCATCAAGGAGCCAGCCGCGACCTCTTTCTGAGCATTCGTGCCGCCCTGCACAAGCGCCAGCAGCGAGCCAAATGACACCATCCGCAGCAGCGGTCGACGCACAAACGCACGCGTTTGCCGCGAGGCTACGCGATTCTAACCAGCATCTACGAGTTTGTTGTGGAGCCGCCTCGGACAAGCGAGCGCCAAACTCGGCGAGGGTCATGACCGCGGGGTAGGTAGCAGCACTAGCCTATCATCGCTTGTTGAGAACGCTCGGAAGAGCACCTTGGAGGTATGTGGGTACGCCGGTGGCCTCGCTTCCTTCACAACAGAGAAGGCGCTTCGCTGCTATTAATACGCACTTCACCGACGACTCGACAAGTTCATGGACGCGACTTTCATGCTCTAACGGCACTGACGCTACCGATTGGAAGTCGCAGTGCTGCGTGTTTCTCCGAGTCGACACTTGATGTGTGCGGGGGTGAGGGTGCTGCAGCGTTGAGTGTCGAATGAGGAGCCAACGGATCAGGAAACGAGCGCCAGGAACGCCCCACGATCGCGTCGGAGCTCACAGCTGCTGCGCGTCTGGATGGCTTCCGGGCACGAGGGCGTGGAAATGCGGCAAAGAGAAACACTGATGCGACTGGTTGAACTCATGACCGGCAAGAGTAAGTTAGCGTTTATAATCTAAGCGCGTTACGAGATACTTCAGCTTACAGCCACTTCCACTCGGGGCTCTGCTTCGTGAGCCCGTCCATAAAGTCATCAAAGGACTTGCCGGCCGACTTGGCGAGCTTGCTCAGCTTGCGGATCTGCTGCTTGCTGAGCGGGCGCAGCGTCTTGGGGTTCGTGAGCTTGGTGCGCTTCATATGGTCGTTGTTGTTGCCGGCCATCTTGGCCTCCTCCTCAGGCTCTTCCTCCAGGATCTTGCGGCCGCCACCAGCGCGGTACTCCGTCTCCTGGGCCTCGCCGATGATGGTCAGGCGCCCGGACTCCACGAGCCACTTCTCCGTGCACAGCGAGTTGTAGAACTCCTCGCTGTGGGAAATCATGATGACGCCGCCGGCGAACTCGCGGATGCCGTCAGCCAGCGCGCCCAGCGCCGCGCGGTCCAGGTAGTTCGTCGGCTCATCCAGCACCAGCAAGTGCGGGCGGTTCCACATGGCGGCCGCGATGACGAGCTTGACCTTCTGGCCGCCAGACAGTCCGCGAATCTTGCCGTGGGTCCCGAACTCGGCCGCGAGATTGAAGTCGTCCAGGTGGCGCTGGATCTCCCGCGTCGTGAGCGGGCGAAGGTCCAGGCCGCCGGCCAACGTGGCCTGGCGCGTGTCCTCCGCCTCGGCGAGCTTGCCCAGGCCCATCTCCTGCAGCTCCTCAAGCGTATAGCGCTTGTTGTGGCGCTCCGCCATACCCACAAGCTTGCACTCGTAGACCAGCGTGCCGCGCTTGCCCTTGGTGCGGGACACGATCTTCTCGATCTGGCCGATCTTGGTGCCCACGAGCTTCTTCTCCTCTTCCGTCTGCTGGAGGTTCACGCGCGATTCAAGCTCGCGGTCAATGCCGTTCTCCCCGCCGAAGCGCCACTGGAAGTACTCGACAGGGGAGCTGTCGAGGTGCTGCTCGACGTGATGGAACGAGTGCTGCGCCACGTACGCGAGTCGCACGTTGGGGTGCTTCCAGTAGGTGCCCGTGTCGGGCGCCGTCTCCTGCACCAGCATCTTGATCAGCGTCGACTTGCCGGCGCCGTTCGCACCGATGACGGCCACGCGCGACGCCAGACACAGCTTGACCGAGACGTCCACGAGCTGGGGCTTGGTCGCACCGGGATACGTGAACGTGCAGTTCTCCATGGTGAGGATGCGGCGCGTGGTGGACGTGATGCCCTCCAGCCGGCCGGGCTGCGGCAGGTTGAAGACCGTGTCCGAGGACTTGAGTTCGTAGTAGTGCTTGGCCTCCGGGTGCAGCTCCACGAAAGCGGCGAGCTTCATCGGGTAGAGCACCAGCTTCTTAGACTCGTAGTGGAGCACGTCCGTGCACACGTTGTCGAGGAAGCCGGTGTCGTGGGACACCAACAGCACCGTCATCGTCTCCAGCGAGTTCAAGTAGTCCACCAGCCACTGCACAGCATGCACGTCCAGGTGGTTCGTCGGCTCGTCCAGAAGCAGCACGTCGGCGTTGTACAGCATGGCGCGTGCCAGTGCCAGCTTCATGCGCCAACCACCAGACAGCGCGTCAATATCGCCGTCCAGCATCTTGCGGTCAAAGCCAATGTCCGTCAGCGTTTTCTCGACGGCCTCGGCGCTTTGGTGGGCCAGCTCCGGGGCCCGGATCATCGACTCCAGTAGCGTGCCGTTGCTCTCCACAATGTCCTCGTGTTGAACGTACACGGTGCGCAGCTCCTCCGGGAGACCGTCGATCGCACCGGTCGAGATGTTGCGCATGAGCGTGGTCTTGCCCACGCCGTTCTTGCCGATGAGGCCGTAACGGTGGCCGCGCGTCAGGCGCAGGCGCGCGTTGCGCAGCAGGATCTTGCCGCCGTACGCCAGCGAGAAGTCGAGGTCGCACACGTCGTTCGGGTCCATGGACTTTTCGCGCTCATCACCCAGGCCGCCGCCAGCAGCGCGCAGAGCTTCGCACACCCGGTTGGCGTCCGAGTCGTGCATGTGCGGCATCAGGTAGGCCATCACCACGTCGCGCCACTCCAGCCCGCGGTTCTGTGTGACCAGCTCCGTGCACACGTCCGAGACATACTCGAGCGTGAAGTCGCAGAGACCCGGGTGGGTCGGCCGATCCAGGATGTCGACAAAGCAGGCGAGAATGTCGCTCTGCAGCTTCTTGCGGATCTCCATGGGGTCCTCCTCCAGCACTTCGCCGTCGCCCGCAGCGTGCACAAGGTGCGCGCGAGCGGCCTTGGCAGACTCCACGACTTCCTCATCGATCAAGCGGTCGATCGCCGTCTCGAGTTGGGGGAGCAGCAGCGGCACGAACTGCAGCACGTCCGACGGACGCACCACAAGGCGGCACATGCTGTCGATGATGCTGGACGCCTTGCGCTTGAGCGACGAGCTGTGAATGCTCGTGTCCCGCAGTGCTTTGTGCAGCAGCGGCGCGATCAGGGAGAGCGTAGGCGCGTCCACGTTGGCGACGAAGGTGGTCGCCAGCAGACTGTCGATGGCTTTCATGGTCTCTTCCGGGCGGGCGATGACGCCCACCAGCTCTGGCACCAGCGGCACGACGTCGTCGTTGCTGATCTTGGAGCACACAGCAGTCAACGTGGCGATGGCCGCGGCCTGGACCTGCTTCTTGGTGTCCCAAACGTACTCGGACACGACCGGCATGATCTCCGGCAGCCACGAGGCCACTTCCTCGCTTGCCGTCTCGCTGAGTTCCCTGAGCAGGTTCAACGCGGCGACTTTGCTCTGCCACTGGCGCAGCTTGAGCGCCTTGTAGATCTGCGACAGCACCGTGTGGGTAGCCAACGGGTTGACCATCTTCGCCATTGTCTTGGCCAGAGCTGCCGCGGCCGTCTTGACCGCGCTCTCCGAGTCTGCGTGGCGCTGCATGATGATCACCAGCAGTTCCACCACGACGGGCTCCAGGACGGACGAGAGCTCCTCGCTCTTGCACATGGCCGCGAACGCGAGCAGCGCGCCCTCCCGCGACGCGGTTGGCTTGGCGACGACGAAGCTCTTGAGCTCGTCCAGGACGTGAATACCCGCGACGCTAGCAGGGCCCACCACTTCTACGGCGGTGACCACGTCGGCGACCGCGGCGTTGCGCTCCGCCTTAGAGATCCGCGCGGCAGTCAGACGGCCCAGCACGTCGTCCAGAAGGGCGTCGATAGCGGCCGCGTCGTCCATCACTCGCAGCGCCTCCTGCTGCTCCTCCGAGGCCAGCTCGCGGAACTCGTCGCCGTCATCCGACGAAGACGCCGACGTTTCCGACGGCGAGGGAGACGTCGCCTTCTTGTGAATCGGAGGCATGGCGACGTCGAAGTGCGGCGCCTTGGGCTGCACGAACTGCAGCGTCGGCGTCGGCGGAGCTTGGAGCTCCGTCTTGAGGACCGACGGCGCCTGCTGCGCCATGGCGGCAGCCAGTAGCGCATCCGACGCGGCCTTGCGCGCGCGTTGTCCCTTCCCCATGGCGATCCGACGGAGTGGCTGGCTGGCGGGCGGGCGGGCGCGAGGCTTGCTTGGGCGGGACTGGTGGCTTCGACGGCCAGTGCGGGAATGAGAAAAGTCGCTCCCGCTATTTTGTACTGAAGCCAAGCCCAAGGCATACGTCAGCCATTGAATCTGAATCTGAATTTAACGAAAAGAGTGATGGTCGTGACTTATGTTTCGAAACGGATTGTGTGATTCGCGACAGGGTACGCACCACATGTCGCCGTTTGACTGACATTTGCTGATTCTATGGAGAAAACTGACAGATTTGGACAGTATTACCACGACATTTGACAAAAAGAGATCTCAGCTATTTTGGGGGGGAGTCAGAATTGGAAAAACATCAAAATGAAATCGCCACTTATTTTAGGATAGCACTAAGTCCGAAAGACTGTGTAGACAAACACCGGCTTTGCAGCGAGATTGTTGGCTGCGCCCCGCACTCCATACAAACGTCAAACGCTAGGATGGCTAAAACGGAGTATGAGCCCCGTTTTAGCTATTCCAGCCTACGCGTAGCCCTAGTTCGGCTAACAAACCGCCACTTTTCCCCATATCAACCACCTCTTTTCCTGTTTGATTTCGGAAATGAAATCAACACGATTTTCGAAGTGAAATCGACACAAATTTTGCCAGTTCTGACTCCCCATAGTTGTGTTGCAGGATGCCATTCCTTCTTATGAGCCATCATGGGCCATCCATGGCACGAGCAGGCTTCAGCGATTACCAACGGCAGTCTTTCGAATTGAGGGTGCCCACCGCAGAACATGATACTGATCGCCACTCTCGTCTAATACGACAAGCCGGAAACGCGACTTTTATTCTCAGTCTCCGCGCCACGCGTCGGCGGCAAGAGCGCGGCTGCTGGACGCGCACAGTATGCACCCGAGGTTCCGCAGCGCGCTCGCGGCCTTGTCCTTCTGGCCGTCTGTGCCATTGCGCAGCAACGCCGTCAGCGGGTTAATGGCGCCGGCGGCCGCGATCGAGGCGATGTTGCGTGGGTTCGCGGCCAGGCGACTCAACGTACCCGCTGCCTTCTCTTTCGTGCTGCTCGTGCCGCTCTGCACCAGTTCGACCAACGGCTTAATAGCGCCGGCGGACGCGATCATGAACGCGTTCTTGTCGCTCGAAGCGAGATGCTCCAACGCGCCCACCGCCTGGGCCTTCTGCGCGTCCGTGCCGTAGCGCAGCAGCGCAACCAATGGACGGATGCCACCGGCCGCAGCAATCGCCACCTTGTTGGCTCTGTTCACAGCAAGATTCCGCAGCGCACCCGCTGCTTCTTCCTTCTGGCGGTGCGTGCCGTTGCGCACCAACGCTACCAGCGGTTTGATTCCCCCGGCCGCGGCGATCAACGCTTTGTTGTCTGCGGTACGAGCTAGATTCCACAGCGCGCTCGCCGCTTTCTCCTTCTGGCTGTCGCTGCTATCTCGAGCCAACGCAACAAGCGCATCAATGCCGCCGGCCGCGGCGATCTTCGCCGCGTTATCATCGCTCAACGCGAGACTCTGCAGCGCTCCCGCCGCTTGCTCCTTCTGGCCGTCCGTGCCGTTTCGCACCAGCGCCACCAACGGGCGAATCCCATCCGCCGCAGCAATCGACGCCTTGTTACTTGCGTGCGCAGCGAGACATCGCAGCACACCGGCCGCGCTCTCCTTCTGACCGTCGGTGCCGCCGCGCGTCAACGCCACCAACGGTTCAATAGCTCCAGCAGCAGCGACCAACACCTTGCTGTCTGCGTTCAGAAGTATAGTCCACAACGCGCCGGCCGCCTGCTCCTTCTGGCGGCTTGTACCGCGCTGCACAAGTGCCACCAGCAGGCAAATGCCGCCGGCCGCAACGATGGACGCCCTGATGTCGCGGTTTAAAGCGAGGCTCCGCAGTGCGCCCACCGCTGCTTCCGACTGATGATCAGTGCCACTGCGCGCCAACGCCACTAGCGGACCTATGCCGCCACTCCCAGCGATCAGCACCTTGTTGTCCGCTTTAACCGCGAGGTTGCGCAGCGCACCCGCCGCCTGCTCCTTCTGCTCGTCCGAGCCCTGCCGCACCAACGCTACCAGCGGACCAATGCCGCCAGCGGCAGCGATCGACACCTTGTTGTCTGCATTCACTGCGAGGTTCCGCAGCGTAGCTGCCGCATTCGCTTTCTGGGCATCCTTGCCGTCCCGCACCAACGCCACCAGCGGCTCGATGGCACCGGCGGCTGCAACCACCACCTTGTTGTTCGCGTCCACAGTGAGGCTCCGCAATGCGCCCGCTGCTTGCTCTCTTTGAGCATCCGTGCCGTCGCTCATCAACGCAACCAATGGGCTAACGCCGCCCGCTGCAGCGATGGACACCGCGATCTTATCGCTCTCAGCGAGGCTTCGCAGCGCCGCCGCCGCGCTTTCCTTCTGGCTGTTTGTCCCACGGCGAACGAGCTTCACAAGCACAGGCACGCCGCCAGCGGCAGCGATCGACACCCTGCTGCTGGCATCCGCGACAAGATTCCGCAACGCGCCCGCTGCCTGCTCCTTCTGGGCGTCAGTTCCGCCGCGCGCCAACACAACCAACGGTTCGATGCCGCCAGCAGCAGCGATCATCACCTCGATACCGTCGCTCATGGCGAGAAATCGCAGGGTGCCTGCCGCTTGTTCTTTCTGTCCGTCCGTCCCATCGCGGATCAGTGCGACGAGCGGGTCAACAGCGCCCGCAGAAGCAATCAACGCCTTGTTCTCTACAATCTTAGCGAGCTTCATCAACGCACCGGCCGCATTCTCCTTTTGCTCGTCCGTGCCGACACGCACTAGCGCGACCAGGGGGTCAATCCCACCGGCGGCGGCGATCGACACTCTGTTCTCTGGCCGTGCTGCAAGGTGCAGTAGCGCACCTACCGCCTTCTCCTTCTGACTGTCCGAGCTATCGCGCGCCAGAGCAACCAGCGGCGCGATACCGCCGGCCGAAGCGATCAGCAGCTTGTTGTTCTTGTTCCTAGCGAGTCTCATCAACGCGCCCACCGCTTCTTCTTTCTGATGCTCTGCGCCATCACGCGCCAGCGCCACCAGCGGCTCAATACCGCCGGCCGAAGCGATCAGCACCTTGTTGTCTGCGTTCGCTGCAAGAACTCGCAGCGCTCCCGCTGCTTCTGCTTTCTGACGATATGTCCCATCGCGCAGCATCGTCACCAGCGCATCGACGCCGCCTGCCGCAGCCACCGCCACTCTGTTGTCTGCATTGATAGAGAGGTTCCGCAACCCAGCTGCCGCCTTGGCTTTCTGGCGGTTCGTGCCGTCGCGCACCAGCGCCACCAGTGCCTCAATGCCGTCAGCGGCGGCGATCAGCGCACGATTCCCGTCATTCTCCGACGACAAGCTCTCCAGCGCATCGGAGGCCCACAGTTTCTCAGCAGCGCTCCCCCGCACGACCATGCCGACGATCCCTTCGATCTCGCGCCTCTCCGACCGCGCGCCTCGGTTCATGTGCACCGCGAGCAGGTGATCTGTGGCAAGCGTCGACAAGCGCTTGTTGTTGCTCTTCATGATCGTCAAGAGGCTCAACAACGCCCCTCCGCGCGACAGAACGCGGTTCTTGAAGGACTTAATCGGGATATCGCCTGGGTTCGACAGCCGCACCTTGCTCAAGTCCAGCTTCTCCAGCAGCGACGTCAAGTGTATGACCACGGCGTCGATCGTCACTCGCTCCGTCGGATCCAGACAGCACATGCGCTGGATCAGGCGCCACTCGGCGTCAGCAATCCCACGAGGTCGCAGCGGCAGCTCGCCGCGCGTCACGCGGTACTTCACGACCGAGTTGTCGAGCTGTGGACCCCACGGGACAACGCCGCTCGCGAGCTCGATCATGACCATCGCGAACGAGTACACGTCCGACGCGAACGTCGCTGGCTCGCCTGAGAGGCACTCCGGCGCCTTCCAGCGGTACGCGCCAAGTGCGCCACCAGTGTACGAGCCGGTCTGGCCTCCCCGAGCCGATGTGCTCAAGCCGAAGTCGGCCAGCTTGACCACATCGTCCGCACCAACCAGGATGTTGTTGGCCTTCAAGTCGCCGTGCACCACGCCACTGTCATGAAGGTATTGAAGACCCAGCGCCGCATTCAGCAGACTGTACCAGACCAAGTACGGGTCCCGATTCTTCCGCCCAAGGTACGCGTCGACGGCGCCTCCGCTGGCGTACTCGCACACAAAGAACGGGTCGCCCAGGTGGCAAGCGCCATACAGCTTGACCACGTTGATGTGGTTGAGCTGGAACCACACGTCTGCTTCGTGGCGGAACTGCGCGCGGATGACCGCTCGATGCGCCGGCTCGACAAATACGCGCTTGACCACGACTGGCGTGTCGAACCACTTTCCCGAGTGAACCGAGCCGAAGGAGCCGCGGCCAAGCTCCACGCCAGGCTGGACGCCGACTTCGGTCGGCGGGACGAACCAACTTGGAAGCTTGAGTCGACTTGACGCTCCAGACGCAGCACCGACGGCAGGCCCGCTGACAGCTACGGCACTTCTGCCGCAGAGCTGCGCCAGTTCAGCTGCAGCAAGCATCTCGGCGTCTGCTTCCTCATGTTGAGTGATTGAAACTGGAAGGCTCACCAGTGCGCTCAGCGACACCGACTCGAGCTGCGCGCATTGTGCCGTCCATTGCGGCTCCCACATGTGCACCTCTCTCGAAGTATCAAGTCCGTGCTCTTTCAGGACCCGGTCGACGTCCATGTGGAGCTTGAACACCTGCGGCGAATCCTTCCGGCTCGCAAGCAGCGCGCTGGACGCGAACGACGCATACGAACATGACAGCTGCAGCGACATGGACGCGTCTCGTCGACTCTTCATCTGCAAGAACTCGTAGAGCTGAACGAGCACGCACGAGAAATGCGCGACGCCCTTCTTCGTCGTCGATGCGCTCGGATGTTTCACAGCGAGCGCTTGAATCTGGTTAAAGACGTCTCGGACCCTGCAGTGGACGTGCTTCGACAGCTTGTCCGACCTTGACAGCACTTCACACTGCGACAACATCTCCTCGACGGTGACGCCTAGTGTAGGCAGTGCGACCGTGCCGAGGCTGAAGGTCGCATCCGCTGCAACAAGCCCGTCCTGAAAGCCGGCCTCGTCCAGCCAGTCACGCTGATCGACCCCCACAAACTCGCCCAGGCAGTTGAGCACGTGCAGCATCCCCCCACTCGCCTTCGCGGCAATCGACTGGATTTGCTCCAGTATGCGCCACTCCGTCTCCGACACGAATCCTGGTCGGGTCTTGGGGATCTCCTGGTATCGGGACACACCGTCACCCGATTCAGCGTGGGTCGCCTCGTACAGGATGTTCAGGATCAACACGGCTAGAGCGTGGACGTCCGAGGAAACGAACTGGGCTCTCCAAAACGCTTGGTCGTCACTCCACGGGTCTATGTCAGGCGTATCTCTCGTGTCACTGGTGAGTCCCCGGTTCTCGAGCTCCACCAGTCCGACTCCGAGCAACACCGCCTTCGCCTCAAACTTCGCGCAAAATACGCTGCTCACGTCCAGTTGCTGACACGCAAGCCCTCGCTCGTGCAGGTACTGCAGACCCAGCGCCACTTCGTACAGTCGGCGCCACAGCAAGCCGCGGTCGTCCACTTCATCCGCGTACTCGCTCAGCGGCTTCACCTTCTCGTGGGCGATGAACAGCCTGTCGCCGACGTGGCACGCGCCGAGAAACTTGGCCACGTGCGGGTGGTTCAGCCGGGACCAGGTGCTCGCCTCCACGATGAGCCGCGCCGGGTCCGCGTGTTGCGGCACGAACAGGTCGTTCCCCCATCGCGAGAGCCCGAACGTACCGCCAAACTCGAACGGCGCCGCGAACCAGTCCGGGAGCGCCATCACCACGGCATTGGAGCGCTGCGCGACGAGATTGAACGCTGCCTGCGTGACCTGCACCTCCTGAGAGGTCAGCACGTCCTCTCCACACTTGTCGTACGCGTCCTTGGTGGCAGCTCCTGGCTCGGTCAGCGCAGAGTGGCCATACTTGCTGATCGCCGCCGCTAGCAGCGTCAGCACCTCCTCCTGCTGCGCCTCGATCTCAGCTGCAATGAACGCGTCTGCGCGCTGTTGGTCCTCTTTGCCGTGATCGCCGCGTAGGCGCGCCAGTATCCGCTCGTATCTCTTCATGCGCGCCGCTCGCTCCTCTGCGAGCGCCGCCTTCCACTGCTTCATCACCGCCGGCTCCTTGAGGTTGTACGACACGCTGGCCGCGTCCAGCACGCCGTGGAGTCGCTGCAGCTGTCGCACGAAGTGCCCGGTCTGCGCCAGTCGCACCAGCATCGACGCCTGATCCTCGTACGCGCGCATCTCGTCGCGCATGCTCTCGGCGCTCAGCAGCAGCCCGAACAGCGCGTGGTCCAGCCGCTCGCTCTTCTGCCGCTCCACGAAGCGTCGGAAGTGGCGGTAGCGCGCGGCCGAGTGATCGCCCAGGCGGTCGGCCGTCGCCGTCTTGGCGAGCCACGCGAGCGACCACTGGTCCGCGTCCGAGCCGTCCGAAGAGCCCATTTCCAACCCGGCGTGCAGCTTGGTGTAGTATGCGAATGCGTGACGCTCGCCGTGTGCATTCGCTCGCTGCCGCGCTCTAGCCACTCGTGCCTCGTGGTGGTAGTATACAGTACCTACGTTACTGTTCAGCGTTCTTCTCCGCGGCGCCGCTCCTCCTCCCGGTTTCTTGGGTGCCCTTCCATTGCCACAGTGGTATTCTCCCTCCAGACGCATAGCGCGTGAGTTACCTCATTATAGTGACGCGTCATAATCGACTAATTGGAACATCGGTGGAAAATAAACGGAATATCTTATCAGTCGGAAACTCCATAGTCACTAAATCCAGGTAGATACATGTATCAGATCTCAGCCTTCAAGGGCCATGTACCCACTAGCAACTTGCCCAATGCAAAGCCACGCCTCCATGATGAAGACCGAACTCGTCTTTCATTCTCTGTTGACGTATGTAGTATACGTACTGCTGCGTCAACGACCTTTCGCTCCTAACGCTATGGGCACCTCTCATAGCTTAGAGGCAATGCGCGCGGGCGGCGGCGGCGCGCCCGTCGGGTAGTGGTGCGCGTACCAGTGACGCGCGATCTGCTCGCGCGTGCAGACCCACACGTCGTCCTGGAACTGCTCGAGGTAATCGAGGAAGCGCAGCAGCGCCGCGAAGCGGCCCGGGTGCGCGACCACGCGACAGTGCAGGCCGATCGACATCATCTTCGGCGCCCCGGCGCGGCCCTCGGCGAGCAGCACGTCCAGCGCGTCCTTGAGGTACGTGAAGAACTGGTCGCCGCAGTTGAAGCCCTGCATGGACACGAACTTCATGTCGTTGTTGTTGAGCGTGTACGGGATCACCAGGTGCGGGCGCCCGAACTGCGTGTTCCAGTACGGCAGGTCGTCGTTGTACGCGTCGGCGTCGTACAGGAAGCCGCCCTCCTCGACCACTAGCCGCCGCGTGTTGATGTTCGGCTTGCCCTGGTAGATGCCCACGGGTCGCTTGCCCAGCAGCTTTTCGTGCACCGCGACCGTCCTGCAGATGTGCTCGCGCTCCGTCGCTTCGTCCACGTTCTGGTAGTCGATCCATCGGTACCCGTGGCTCGCGACCTCCCACCCGGCGGCCACCATGGCGCGCGCCGCCTCCGGGTTCTTCTCCAGCGCCATCCCCACCGCATACACTGTCGCTCAGCAGCATTACATAGGTCAGCATGCGTCCATGGTGAAGCACGCAGTGTGTGTTGTCGCACCTGTGACTGGCAGCTTGCGCGCGGTGAAGGCGCGGTGCAGGCGCCAGAAGCCGGCGCGCGAGCCGTACTCATACAACGACTCCATGTTCATGTGCCGCTGGCCCTCGTACGGTGCGGCGCCCACAATGTCCGACAGCAGGTGCTCGGACGCACGGTCACCGTTCAGCACGCAGTTCTCACCGCCCTCTTCGTAGTTGACCACGAACTGCACCGCCAGCTTCTTGCCGCCCGGCCACTTGGGGTCCACGGGCGTCGCACCGTAGCCCACGAGGTCGCGCGCCACCGTCGCCATGAGGAACTACACGCCGTCTAAAGCTGCAGGTGCTGCTGCCGATCGGGAAATGATAGCGTTGACTATGGGAGGGCAACGTGGGGTTAACGTAGCCGCCCGACCTTTGAATGCGAACGCGATCTGTGAATGCGCATTTCTCGTCCCTTTTCCACCAATCATAAACTCGCAATCCATCTTACAGTGCACGCCAGGCCTTATGAACATGGTGTTTTTTTGCAGAAAATTCATCACTTTCTGCTCTTATTGGCTGAAATTATAATGGATAATAGCAAATTTCAAGCGCTTTCGATTGCACCATGCTGTGTTATTGTGAGCCAAATAATTCATACAAATATTATAATATTTGTTTTTGAAGTGCGACACAACATATGAACATAAATTCTCATATGCGGAAATATTGTGTAAGTTTGCTCCAAACCAATCGTTTTGGCGTCGCAATACGTTGGTTATCATTGCTACGCTTTTGGCTACTGTCTTCACCACTTTCATTTTGCGCAGCATGGCGAG
>JAADXW010000276.1:0-27182 GCA_023337975.1 Phytopythium ostracodes
ACAGAGGAAGTACTCACAAGCACGCTTCGCCTTATCCTCTAACCCAACGTTCTACGTCGTTCTCTTACCTGAATCTCGACTCCAACCCAAACATAACCTACTCACCCTCACGGCTACACTTCACCCTTACACGTCCACACACATGTGCTTAAGAACGTTTTGGCCAGTTCTTCTCTCTTGCTAATTATCTACTCCATAGAGCAGTACGTAAATGAATCACCACAAAGGTGTGTACTGCACCGCAGTATACTTCACTCGAGTTAGCCGGAAACCCAGTTACTTCAAGCGCAAGGTGTTAAATTGCCTATGAAGCACTTGTTCTATACGCTTCTAGTGATATTGCTTGCTGTGAGGCAATAAGCATGTGCTTCTCATAACAAGAAAGCGAGCTTGATACCGACATTCGAATGCGTTCAGCGCATTTCACTTCAAGTTTGGCTACTTTAGAACTAGATATTTTAAAAAATCAGGTTTAGGTATTTTGTACTTTCTAGTATCGCAAAACCTAATCTGCAAAGGCCTGTCCATCCCAATCGCGAGCAGCTTCAACGTCAGCAAATGCGGTGCCAAAAAATTCCTTTGGTTATCCTTTGACAGGATATTGTGTACCAAGCGGGAGCGGTGTTGCTCTCATTGACGAGCGGCTCTGTGTTTGCGGCATTGCTCGCTGGCATCCGTTTGCGCTATGCTCGTTCGTTTGCGCCTACACCGCACGAGTCAGCAGCAGAGTTGATCGTCGAACGAGTCAGTTTGGTGGATGCAAGTCGGCTCAATCGGCTCGAACTTCAATCGTGAACGGATGCTCTACCATCTGTTTGTACTGTATTGTATTTGTTTGTTTGTTTATAGGTATTGTATCTGTTGGTGTGTACGGCTTGGTGCCGTTGGTTGTTCTCTAGTTTTTTTTTTGTTTCTAGCAGCTCTAATTTACGTCTGTTTCAAGTTGGACGCCGCTCTTCGCTTCATGCCAGGTCCAAAAGCATGTCGAAGCACTCGTCCGACATGGCACGCACGCGCATGTTCCAGTGAGACGTCGCGTTGTCGTGCAGAGCGGCCGCGATCATGGAGCGCAGACTCGAGTCTTGCGAGAGGTACATCTCCATGAGAGGCAGGTTGCCACAAATGGTGCAGGCCTCCTTCGCGATCAGGAACTGCGGCGACCGGATGCTGGCCTGGATGCGGGCGAATGCTCGCTGCACCACGTCCGGTGGGAAGCGGAGCCCACACTTCATGAAGGTCGACAGCAACCCAGCCGTGAAGCGCATAAAGAAGAGCTCCAGCTGCACGTTGCGCTGCGGCCACTTGCTCATCATCCACCGCATAAAGTCCTCGCCAAAAATCGGGCAGAACGTCGCCAAGCGATACAGCAACTCACCGAGTGACCGGTACGTCGTTGCCTCAGCCGACTCGGACGCTTCGCTGAACTTTTCAATCTGGTTGGCGTTCTCGTCCTGCCGGCGGCTGGTGCCCGGTGAGCACCGGACCAGCAGCTTGAGCGCTTGGGAGATGCGGCTGCACATGCCCATGACACTGTCGTCAATCTCGTCAGGCGACTCTCCAAAAAGCTCCGGCGCAGATTGCAGGTCGCGCTCGACGATGGCGAGAGCGTCGGTCAGGAACTTGATGATGCCCTTCATGCTCACGAAGGTGACGTCGCACGCACCGCCCATAGAGACGGTGTTGATGCCTTGGTGCTCGAAGATCGCCAGCGAAGCGGTAACAACCGCGTTCACGATGCAAAAGCGCTTGTCAGGGCACACGCGGAAGAGCGCGTCGAGCACGGCGAAGCTGTTGTACTGGGCCAGCACGTCAAGCTTGACAATATCGAGCACCGTCTTCGACACCCACTGGTTGCCCATGTACATTTGCAGCAGCTCGATTCCGGTGGTACCGCGAGGGGGCATCTCGTCCTCGGAGTGATGCGCGCCAAACACCAGACTGGTGAGCGACGCCTGGAACTTGAGGATGTCCACGTCAGCGCTCGCGCTGTTGTTGCTCGACTGCCCCGCGAGCTCTTCGTCGTCATCAAAGTGGAAAACGTCACCGCCATGTTGCTGGCCACCGCCGAGGAGCAGCAGGTTCAGCTCCTTGCCAACGTCGACGTTGGGGAGCAAGATGCACATGAGCTCCAGCACCACTTCGTCCGGGTTCATCGAGTCCGCTGGCTCAGCGCGCTTGGACTCGTTCTTCCGGCCACGGCCGACGCGACGCTTGTTCGGCTTGCGCTTCACGTTCGGGGGCATAGCCGGCGAGGAGCCCAGATCTTCCAGGTTGTCGGGGCTGAGCAAGTGGCCAGACTCGTTGTAGAACGAGGCGCTTTCAAACAGCGTCATCGTGCGCGCTTCGCGGCGGCAGCTGTAGCTGCGGCTAAGGTACGAATCCTTGGGCTCAGACGTCGACAGCACATCGGGCGCCGCCCAGTTCGGGTTGGCGTTCTCCGCAAAGTCCGGAGAGGAGCCCACGCCCGAGACCGGCGGCCACGACTCGGCCGATGGGAGTAACCGATTGACATTGTGCATCCGCGACGACTGCGGTTTGTCGAGGCGCTTTCCGGGGATGCTGCGTCCGGCGCTATGCGCAATGGGCTTGGCCAGCGAGAAGTCCTCAAGTCGCGTGTCGGGGTTGGGTCGGCCGCCGTGGTGCTGGTGGTGATGCGACTTGAACTTGGGTGGCTCACCGGCCTTGAGCGTGCCCCGCTTGGCGGCGTCGCGCTGCTGCTTGAGCTTGCGCTGGAGCTTCCAGTCGGTCTCGTCCAGTATCCCGCGCTGGCGTTGCTGCTGTTGCTGGTCACTGCTCCACGCGACTGCGTCATTGCCCGCCGGCGGCGAGGAGGATGGCGCCGCGGCCGTTGGGTCGAGGTACGGAGACATGGCGCGGGGCGTGGTAGGAGGGGGGGAGAAGGCTGCTTTCCGCGCGCGCGCGCTGTGTCAGCCCGGTCGTCTGAGGTGCAGGAACCGCAACGTGTTCAAGGGAGGCAACGTCAAAAAATGGGCTGGCGCATTTCGCCGACGACGAAAAGAAGCGGGAAGGCCGCCGACGTTTTGCCGCGACGTAAACACGAGACACCCGAACGCACAAACAAGCACAAGGTAAGTTAGAGGCACTATTGCCTGATTTTCGTTCGTGCAACGTTCGCGTCACCTTCGATAATAACCAGGTGGCAAAAAAAATATCTTTCCGGTACTGGGCAGCAAAAATACGGAAACCTTCCGCCCTTTTATACCACCCACGTATACAAGAATATACATCTAATCTTCATCAATGTGAGACAATAGAAGCGGAAATCATCCGGCTATACGTGTCGAGCGGAAGATTTCCGACTCGAACCCGTGGTATGTGATACTGCGCGTGCTGAATTTTTATTGGGTACGGAACCGCCACCTTGTGTACCCCTTCCCCGCGCGTCGGCGCCATTTTGGCGCCCCCTCTAATTCTTTCTCGTGTTGCTCGGACCGGCGGCAACCGCAGGAACAACCGGACGAATCTCGCGTATCCAAAGATTCCGAGCAGGATCGCGCGGCGATTTGCGCTTGCCCAGGTTGCAGCGCCGACGCGCCGAGGGCGCCATCCGTTAAAGACGACAAAGTGCTCGAGATTCGCAGCGCAAGCGGCTGACGCGCGTGAGGTTAAACGAAAAGATACCGGCCCGGGGGCTGTGCACACGGAGAGGCAAGCTGCGGCTCCCGCATTTGATGAGTTGGCATGGAGGAGTCCAAACGTATGCGCCACTCTATGCGGAGCAAGCAACGTTGGCCGAATTCTCAGACCGCAACAAGGAAGGGGGGAGGCAGGTAAATTTCTCCTGGAGCCTGGGATTCGATTCGAGCATCGGTCTTGTGACAATCCCGACGTGGCCGGTTGCACAGTTGCGCGTCAGCTGTCGCGTTGTTTTCGGCGGCGACCCAAAACAAGCAGCCGTTAGTCTGGCTTGATCCCGGCGTTGGGCAGCAAAAGGCAGCTTGTTGGGTAACGTAGCACCCACTATTTTGGGCGCAGGCGTGACGCGCACCGATCTTCAAGCAAACGGGCAACGTTCGTCGATCGCAGCGCGTAAATGCGTAAATATTTTAAATTGGTACCGTTGCTGTACTGATTTACGGTACATGGCACCGCTATGCAGCTGCTACCGTGATGTTGCGTTAAAGTGCGACTTATTAATTTTGACCTGCTCTCTCGATCCTGTCAGATCGCATAACGAAACGAATGTTATGATACAAAATCCTGTCAAAGCCCATGCGGGATCGAAAGCGTGACACGTATCCGCTGCTCGTAAATACAGTTTTCCCTCCTTTTTACGTCGTTCGTCGCACTTTTTCCCACTTTTTACGCGGCCCGGCGCGCGTTTGTGCCCGCTGCCCACGCGGCCCCCCTTTTCCCGCCCGCTCTTTGGATCGTGGTGGTCATTTCCTGTTTCGTGCGGTCGCCGAGCTTCCAAGGAGAGAGAACGGAGCGAGAAGAGGGAGAAGAAACCCGCACAAGAAGCAACCAGTACGTGTCTTGCTACCATGGACGTTGCTGCATTGTCTCGTTCGGCTTACTGACGGATCCCTGATGACGAAACAGTGCGCTTCCTGCACTTGATCCGGCCCGTCATGTGTGTGCTGCCCGAGGTGGCGCAGCCCGACCGCAAGATCCCGTTCCGCGAGAAGGTGCTGTGGACGGTGATCACGCTGTTCATCTTCTTGGTGTGCTGCCAAATCCCGCTGTACGGCATCCAGACGTCCAAGTCGTCGGACCCGCTGTACTGGATGCGCGTCATCCTGGCCTCGAACCGCGGCACGCTCATGGAGCTGGGCATCTCGCCCATTGTCACGTCGGGCCTGGTCATGCAGCTGCTGGCCGGTTCCAAGATGATTGAAGTCGACCAGTCGCTCAAGGAGGACCGTGCGCTGTTCAGCGGCGCGCAGAAGCTCTTTGGCATCCTCATCACGTTGGGCGAGGCCGTGGCGTACGTCGTCTCGGGCATGTATGGCAACATCTCGGACATCGGCGCGTTCAACGCGATCCTGATCATTGTCCAGCTGCTCTGCGCCGGCATCCTGGTCATCATCCTCGACGAGATGCTGCAGAAGGGGTACGGTCTTGGCTCGGGCATATCTCTCTTCATCGCCACCAACATCTGCGAGAACATTGTCTGGAAGGCCTTCAGCCCCACCACGATCAACACTGGCCGCGGCACGGAGTTCGAGGGCGCCATCATTGCCCTGTTCCACCTGCTGATCACCCGCTCGGACAAGCTGCGCGCGCTTAAGGAGGCCTTCTACCGCCAGAACCTGCCCAACCTCACGAACCTGCTCGCGACCATGTTCGTGTTCATCGTGGTCATCTATTTCCAGGGCTTCCGCGTGGACCTCCCAGTCAAGTACCAGCGCTTCCGTGGTCAGCAGGGCACGTACCCGATCAAGCTGTTCTACACGTCCAACATGCCGATTATCCTCCAGACGGCGCTTGTGTCGAACCTGTACTTCATCTCGCAGCTCCTGTACAAGAAGTTCAGCGGCAACTTTCTCGTGCGTCTGCTTGGTGTCTGGCAGGACGTCGAGGGCAGCGCCGGCCAGACTGTGCCCGTGGGCGGTGCCGCGTACTACATGTCGGCGCCCAGCAACCTGGCGCAGATCCTGTACGACCCCATCCGCTTCGTGATCTACGTGGTCTTCATCCTTGGCTCGTGCGCGCTCTTCTCGAAGACGTGGATTGAGATCTCGGGCTCGTCGGCTCGCGACGTCGCCAAACAGCTCCGCGACCAGCAGATGGTCATGAAGGGCCACCGCGACTCGTCCATCGTGCACGTGCTCAACCGGTACATCCCCACGGCCGCGGCCTTCGGCGGCATGTGCATCGGCGCGCTGTCGATGGTGGCGGACCTGCTGGGCGCCATTGGCTCGGGCACGGGTATCCTGCTGGCGGTGACGATCATCTACCAGTACTTTGAGACGTTCGCGCGCGAGAACGCTGAGATCCCACTCGCGAACCTGTTCGGCTTCTAAGCTGGACAGTGCGCGGCCTTGAGCTCGACTCGATGGAGCCGCGGCGCATCCGTCCTCTTGGATGGCGACGCTGGCACGGAAGATCGCTCGACCTCCTCCCTCTTGACGGACGACAGAGACGAATGGGTCGGTCCATGAAGGGTTGTTTGTTCCCGTTCAAGGAGCACTGTCAGGTGCTTTTTGCTGAGAATAAATAGTATTTTATGGTTAGGATACTCAGCAAAATGGGCGCGCGGCAGCGAGAGGCGACTACCCGCTGGAGGCTGCGCGAGACGGCGACGTTTTCGTGCGGCCCCTGACGTCACTGCCCGCGCCCTTAGGTGCGCGATGGACCCCGTTCGGCTTCTTTGCCGTTCGTTTTGCTGGGAGGAACGACGTTCGAACGTGTTGATAAGCGCGACGCGAGCGAATGCCGAGCGAGAATATGAATACACACACACTTGTGGTAGATGCCAGTTGGTTCTTGCTGTGTTGTTCCCCAAGGATGCGAATGCATGGATTAAAGCGTCTACTGTAGAAGACGATGCCCATGAGAGACCCAACACTACAGTACGCGGCGGTTCGGATGTGCTGGCGGCCGCGCCGCTCCGCCGCTGCTGTACCCATACGCATTTGGGTCGCCACCTGCGATGCCCATGGTCGCGCTCGGGTCGTGGAAGCTGCTGCTGTTCGTGAACGAGCTGTACGCAACGCTTCCATTGCCGACCGACGACGACGACACCGTCAGCGACGCGTTCCCGGGGCGTTGGATGCTGCTGAAGCTGCTCGTGGGTGCGCCGCTCCCGTCGTGGTGCTGCATCTGGCTGCGCTGCTTGGCCTTGGCGCCCGCTTTGAGCGTCTGGTACCACTTCTCGTACTTGGCCAGCTGCTCATCCTGCTTGTTCGCACGGCATTTGCCACCATTAGCAGCCTAGCCATAGCCAACACTTTCATCATACAGCACTTGCCCGCGTGCGCACGGCGTCTTGGAGATGCTGGATCTGCTGCTCCTGCAGCTGAAGCTTCCTCGCACTGGCGGCACCTCGCCTGCTTCCAGACGCATGAAGCAGTTAGTCAACCAGAGTTCTCATCGCAGCTTGGTCACGATGCCCAACTTACTCTCCAGAGAGCGATGGTGAGTGCGCAGACGGTGCAGGAGGTGGAGTCGCTGGCGATGATTTACTCTGTTGCCGCCGCCACTCCTCGAGCGCGCGCTTGATCATTACAAGCTGTCGGCCGGGGAACAGGGTTGAGCTTCATCAGTTAGCGGGATTCATGCAAGTGCATCACACTCAAGCAAAGCAACATTACATTACCTTTTGGTTGTACGTCTTCTTGAATCGGTCCATCGCCTCGCGGATCTCTTGGTTCTCGGTCTGGGCTTTCGTCAACGTCTCGCATTGCTGGCGACACGAACGGACAAACGAGTTGCTAAGCAATGCACGGAGGAACACCCCTCGCAATAGACGCACCTTGACAAGCTTGGTGTTTTCGGTGCTGAGCGTCTTGACGGTGTTGAGCAGCCGCACGATCTCGAGCTTCTGGTGTGCGATTGTCTCCTCCAAGCTTTCGACGTCTTCGTGGTTGCCCGGCGCTGCACCCCCGCCAGCGACCGAGTACTGTTGTTGCTGCTCTCCACCGCCTTGCGACCGTTGTTGTTGCGCTTGTTGCGGGTGATACCCAGGCGGTGAACCGCTCCGGTCGCCAGTTCCCACGTGTGACAGTGGCGGTGGGCGGTGATGTTCAATTGCCGCTCGACTGCCAAGCTGCTGCTCCATTAAACTAGGATGCACAACGCATTAGCAAGCTGCGTAGTTGCTCAACTGGCGTTCAAAGAGCGAAACGAAGCATACCGGACGCGGTGGTTCCTCATCCGCGAAGCCACCGCAGCTCGAAGCGTGGAGCCGCCATCGACCGTACTGGCCTGGACGCCATACGTCGTTCTAGAGCGTGTGCGATGTCAGCATCCATGCCAGTACTCGGGACGTGGACAGCAACAAACCTCTTGGCCGGAAGCAGGCAGAACGAGTCGCCCAGCGCCGATGAAAGGTGCCGCGACGACATGAGCAGATTGTTCTTCGTTCGGGCGAGCCGGGCGAAGAAAGGTCAACACGGCCGGCCATTAAGTGAGCGTCGCTATCGGTCATTTGCATACTTCAAGCAGGGCGCACCTTGTCGGACGACCCACCGCTTGACAGACCAATCTCGTGCAGCCGCCGCCAGAGCTCCTCCATCTCCACCGCCGCAAGGTTCAGCTGCGCCTCCGTCGCCGCGCTCGCGTTCGTATCTTCTGCTCGGCCACTTGTATCCGGCGTGGGCTCTGATCCTGGATTATCTGTATCTGTAGCGGTCGCCGTCGACTCCTCTCGCGCTTGTCCGTCCGCGTTCACCTCCGTATCGTCACGTTGGCTCTGCTCTTCCAGCGTATCTCCCTCCTCTTCCTTGGGCGGCGCTGGGTTCCTCGCCCGCGCGACTTTAGACCGGTACTCGTAGTTCTCAGCGAGCAGTAGGAGCGCGTCGATTGTGCGCTTGTCGTCGATCTGCTGCGCCGCCTGCAGGAACTTCTCGCTCGCCACTCGCCCCTCCTTCTCCGCCACTGCGTACTGCACGCGCCGTCATCAAACATGGATCAAGCACTGAGAAACTGAGCGGACCGCACGTACGTTCTCCTTCCTGAAGGCCTCCTCCGCGCGCACGGCGTGAAAATGCGCCTGCACGGCGGGCGCGGCCGCCGCGTACTCGTCGTTTGCGGCCGCCATCTTGCCGACGGCCGTCGCCATCTTCCTCTAAAGTAATTATGGGGAGAACAATCTGTGTACAGTACCTGCAGCTCCTAAAGGCGTCAACAATAAGGTGGACCACCTGAATTATCAGATGAATGGAAATTGGCCAATCAAACAATAAACAGTTATTTTTAACCAATCGATATTGGTATGAGTAGACCGTTGTGGAGTAACCCTTTGAAAACGTATGAAGACAAAGTAATAATACAGAAGGCAATCCCCACTTCAACATGTTCCAGTTGCGTGGCACCCGAAGGATCAAAAGTCCACGTCAAAGTCGGCGTCGTCGCGACGAGCAGCCGAGGAAAAGCCTCTAAACGACGCTGAAGATGCCGCGGGCGTCGACTCCGACCTGCCACCAACGGCTCCCCCCCCGAGCGAGCGAGAGGAGCGAGACCCAATGAGGTTCTGCAGATTCACCTCCTCCTCTTCGAACTCCGAGTAGTCCCCGAGCTTGTCGCCCTTGATTAGCTGCGTTTGAGAGCAGGGGAACACAAGGGCCAGTTAGATGACAAGACTACACATCGATGACGCAGGGACGGAGAGCCCACACCTTTTGTGACAAGCGCGTCGGCGTCGAGCTCATGGAGCTCAGGAAGTCGCCCTCGCGCCCCAATCTCTTCTTGTAGCTGCTGAATGGAAGCACAGAACGTCAAAACCACGAGATCTCCTCACTTCACTCAAGCTGATTGTGCACCATGGTACGCACCCGGCAGTGCCGATGCCAAATGTCTTGGTCTTTGGCGGACTCTGGTGCTGGAGGAACGCGGTCTGAAGGAGCGACGGGGTCTCGACGCGCCCTTCCTGCTGCCTCGGTTCTTGATATGGGAGCGAGGACTTGGCGGGCTCCGGACTTGGCGCAGGATCGAATCGATCCGGCGAGGCTGAAGGCGTCGCGGAGCTGCCTTTCCGCGACGGACTCCCGCTCGGCGCTGCACCGCATGTCGTAAACAAAAATTCGCGCATCTGCAGGGAGAACATCGCACGCAACCGACATGATTATCTGACCGTGAGATCTCCCCATTTCAATCACCAGAACGCACCTTTCGTTGAGAGCGCTGATTGTCCGGGTCGTGGCTCAAGAACGCCGCGAGGAAGATATCGACGAGGTCAGCCACGGCAATCGCCTTCAATGCGACAAGCTGCCTCAGGTGGCCCGACAGTAGCTTCCACAGCTCTGTCGGCATGGATTCGAATCAAATCATACGTTGGGGTCAAGACATCTTCTAAGAAAAGACCTGAACGAGCTCCCACGCACCCATCTCTTTGTCCTTGGATTGCTGGTGGAGTTTCCGGAGTTTCTGGTCGTTCATGATGCCCTCGAACGCCTTCGACGGGAACAGCGCTGGCGGCAGACAAGAGCCAAAAATCGACCCCACCAAGTCAGCGACTGCTACCGCACAAGCTACCAGAGTCGGACGATGCCGCACCAATCCTCTCACCTGGGCCGATATCGCGAGCGATGTCCAGGATCAACTCGAAGCAGATATCAGATCCGTAGAATGCGATTTGCGCTTTTTTCCCGCCCACAGCCATGCTTCACATTCAAGAAAGCAACACGGCAGTTAGATAAGGGTGATCGAGGCGGCGGTGCGTCAGTAGATGCATCGATGCACCTACCGGACAAGCTCCCTCTTGGACTCGTTGGAGGCACCAGTGTCCATAGCTCCATCGAACTGGTCACCTTCCGCGGCGCCTTCTTCCACACGGGCAATCAAAGCACTCAACGCTTTGACCCGATCTGATGGCGACAAATGTTGAGTTCCTAGCTTCTTCACAGGCTCCTGTGGTGTCATTGCAGAGGCAGTCATCATCGTTAGTGGTAGCAGGACAAGCAGTCACGACCCATATCGACAGGGCTGTTGTCCCACGTTACCTCACTGGTAGCCGTGATCGCTGTGGATGGTTCAATTACTGGTATTGACGCTAGCTCGTTCGCGACAGATATGGCTGCTTGAACGGTCGACTGGAAACTGTTGTCGGTACTCCCCGCTGTCGCTTCGATAGCTGCCCCGCGCTGCGGGTCTGGCCTATCAGCCACGGCTGAAATGTGTTGGGACGAAGACTTTGCCGACATATCCGCTGGTCCATCGCGGCGCTCTTCAGTAACGTCATCTTGCTGAGTCGAGTCACGCGGAGCCTCTTGCTTCAGCACCAGATCGTTGTGCGTTCCGCTTCCCGTGCTGTTTGGATCGCTGAAAAGCCCCGATCGGCGCTCAAAAGCATTTGCTGGAGGGCTCGCTTCCAATTTGTTGCTTGCTTCTGCCACCTGCCGCAACTGCCTGCTATCTGGATGCGTGTCGCTGACACGACGCAGCTCCGACTCGAGACCTGGATTGTCGATCGGGTGCTGTGTCACGTCGAGTGTGACGCTTTCCGCAGCCGATAGTGACATTGGTGGGGACGGCAGCAGTGATGTTTTCGTTTCTCCGTCGCGGAAAAAGCTCCCCGATATGTCCAGTGACGTCAACGGGCTCAGCCCAATGCTGTCTACCGATGCAATCAGGCTGCTTCCGGCACGAGTATCACTCGATATGTCGTCGGACAGAGCAGTAGGCGCTGGTGGCGGCACAGGTGAGGCTTGGTCTGGTTGCTGGGAAGTTTTTACTGCTGTCTGGGGAGGTTCTGATAGCTCGATTGAGTCCTTGGGCTCATCGCTGCCTGCGAGATCCAGACTTGGAGTTGCTGGTGTCGACATGTCTGCACCGTCGATCACTGAATCAACAGCTGCTTGGGGTGGCTCATGTTCATCACGAGGACGAGGAAGTTCGCTGCTTGTAGAATCAGACGGCGGGGCTCCAGCGGCATCGTGCACACTCAGTGGTGGGGTTGTTTTCTCCTCGACAGCTCGTTGCGATAATGTGCGAGTGGCACTGGTCACGGTGGTCTCTTCAGTATCTGTGGCCGGTTGGGTTACCGCCTCGGGACGTGGCCGAGTCGTCGTCAGATTGTCGTCGGCCCAACTTGAACCGGAAAATGGAAGGGTGTCCGCCGCGTTTGACACTTGCTGGCCTGTTTGAATGTGACTGTCGTCCATCTCCTCCGCTTTCGCGGCAGCTTCGAACTGTGTACGAGATGATGCCGCATTTGGCTGTACTTTGGGCGTCTGCAGGCTTGCCACGCTTGCAGTCGCCACATCAGACACCGGTTGGAGATATCTGTCGCCACCAGCATTCGAGCCACCGCGACGAACGTCGCTCACGTCGACCTCTTGAGCGCTCGCGGTCTTGCTGTCTGGGTTGTTTCCGCGTTGTTGGACGGCTAGATCTGCAACTACCACAGTGGTTGTGGCTGCCGCACTTGAATCCCTCGGCAGCACGGATCCAGAGAGTGAAGCCACACCAGAAGTGCTAGTTGCAGGATATGCAAGCACTACCGTGATATCTGTCGTTGTCGGGGCTGCGCTGAGCGGTTGACGTGTTTCGGCTTGTAGTTGTTCTTGGCGAGTTGAGGTTAATGGCGGCTGGGTGGCAGGAATACTTCTGGGAGCCTGTAAAGTCTCCGTCGAGACTCGAACCGATCGCTGCTTTGCATATGCCTGTTCGACGTGTTGTTCATACGCCGCTTCAACCTGAGGCTCATAGTAGATGTAGCCTTGGCCCTGGTCGTCAAGGTAGATGTACTCTTGGCTTGGATCCAGCCCTGCGTCATTGGCTAGCGGAACGTGCAGTCTTGATGGAGGTTCGCACAGGGATGGAACAGTGACGTTGATCTGTCGCCGCGGCTCGTCTACTTTTTCTTCGTCATCATACGCCTGAATCGACACAACGCTGCATATACCATACCACACACAACTTCGTCAGAGCTTGAGTTCATCCAGCACAAGGATCACTGTTCGCATTACCTGGTGCCTTCACGGAGTGCCCGCAACGCACTTCGAGGCGAGAACGTGTCGTAAAGTGCATCTGAGGCACACGAGCAGTTGTTAGAAGCGCTCCAGCCACTGGTACTTCGAAGTACCTCACTGTCAAACACTAGGTGACATTGCGCGGAGGCTTACCAGTCGTCTCTTCGTCGACCTCGGGAATCGTCAGCAGTTGCTCCGTGGCTCGCTCGTGAAGAAACGATCGTGCCTCTCTAGCATGCTCGCGGACTGTGTCATCCACGCGCGAGGCTTCAGCGCATCGATTACACAGCACACAAGGATAGACCACACAAATCAGTTCGTCGTAGCGTGTACTCTACATGAAGGGGACGTGAAAGCGCAACTACGCTACCGTGGCTGACATTTTGCTGCCGAAGCAGCTCCCGCTCGTACGCTTCGTTGTGCGCCAGGTTCTCCGTCAGCTCGATCTCGTGGCGCTACGTTTGCGTTCACCACGAGCGAGAAATAGCAACAGTAAGCAACTCTGATAGCGCTTATGCGGAAGGGTGCAGCGGGCCGATACCGTTTGCTTGATCAGGTCCTCGACGGTTTGCTCCTGCTCGAACGTCTGAGAGAGATGATATCCGCAGACACAACAAGCGCATCAAGATCAGCATCCACATTGCGCCCGTCTATCGTGCAGCCCACTCACCTTCTTGGCGAGGTACCTTCGGCGCTCAAGCGCGCGTTTCCGCTCCTCGAGCGCGCGTAGCTTCTCGACACGCAGCTTCTGCTCCTTCTCCTGCCACGCCGGGTACACTTGCTCGATTTTGCGCAGATACCGCACCTTCTCCCTCGCCAGCGCCACGTTGGCAGGCGAGCGCTCGTCCATTATCAGCAGCCGCGTCTCCTCGGCCCTCCTCTGCGCCTCACGGACAGCGCGAACGAACTCATCGTTGCGCACTTTGGCCGTAGCGGCGGCTGCGCGCAGGCTCTTGGCCTTCTGCCGAGCTGTCTGCAGCGCGACGGCGCTGAACTCGGCCGCCGTCGCCTCGCGAAGCGCCAGCTTCTTCTCGATGGCCTTACGTCGAGCGGCACTGGCGAAAAGAGCAAAGCGCTTCATATCAGCCCGCGTTATACCCAGTATGACACGTACACCAAGATAGGAAGGCCATGATGCAGTCAGACAGGCTCGAAGATACGCACATTTCCTCACGCTGCTGGCGCAGGACGTCCATCCGGGCGGCATACTCCGCCGACATGCTCCTCCCAAAAGGAAGAAGAGCTCTTCAAGATGAAAGGGCGTGATTGTTGACGAGTACCGTAGATTCTTCCAAAATTTATGAGCTCGGCTTGGTCGGCTTGGCTCGAGGCAGGCATCACGGGTTTGCTTTTTGGCGCGGAACGATGAATCACCAAGAATGGGCCGGAACACTAAACAAACTTGGTCTTAAACCCACCCGCTCTAGGAAAAGTACCTTGATAATAGTATGTGAAGGACAAAGAGCCCGAACGGGTCTGCTTTCATTTATAGTTGAGCAACCCACCAACCCACCTGCCCGTTTTCGCCGCGATTCAATTTCAAAGGAAGCGCGGCCAGGAAGGAACAAGGCAACCGCGCGTCGCCGGAAGCTTCCGCTTGACTCGTGCCGACGCCCGGCGCCTCCTCCCCCTGTGACTCCATCCCCCTCCCTCCTAAACGCACGTGCGCGGTCTGTAGCGCTCCCTATTTCTCTGCGTGTCTTTCGCGTGTCCGTCACCAGAAGGTCGAGAAAGGGCAAAGCAGCAAACTCTTCGCGGGAAAGCACGTGTCCATTCAACCGGCTGAGCGGCAAGGATGTTCATCGAGGAGATCATCCTGGACGGTTTCAAGTCGTACGCGACGCGCACGGTCGTGAGCGGGTTCGACCCGCGCTTCAACGCCATCACGGGCCTGAACGGAAGCGGCAAGTCGAACGTGCTGGACGCGATCTGCTTCGTGCTGGGCATCACCAACCTGTCGCAGGTGCGCGCTAACAATCTGCAGGAGCTCGTGTACAAGCAGGGCCAGGCGGGCGTGACCAAGGCGAGCGTCACGATCGTGTTCAACAACCAGGACCCCAAGTCCTCGCCCGTTGGGTACGAGCAGTACGAGCAGATCTCGGTCGCGCGCCAGGTCGTCATTGGCGGCCGCAACAAGTACCTCATCAACGGCCACACGGCGCAAGTGAGCCAGGTGCAGAATCTGTTCCACTCGGTGCAGCTGAACGTCAACAACCCGCACTTCCTCATCATGCAGGGCCGCATCACCAAGGTGCTCAACATGAAGCCGCCCGAGATCTTGGGTATGATCGAGGAAGCCGCCGGCACGCGCATGTACGAGAACAAGAAGCAGGCGGCGCTCAAGACCATGATGAAGAAAGAAAAGAAGGTCGAGGAGATCAACAACATTCTCGCGGAGGAGATCACGCCCACGCTCGAGAAACTGCGCACCGAGAAGACCCACTACCTCAAGTGGGCGGCCAACAACACGGAGATCGAGCGGCTCCAGCGCTTCTGCGTTGCCTACGACTACCAGAAGGCGCAGGATGCGCTGCAGAATACCGCCCAGCGCGTGGAAGCGATGCAGGAGGCGCAGCGCAAGGCCGAACAACTCGAAGAACAGATCGGTACTGAAATGGCGGAGGCCGACGACGAAATCGAGAAGCTCGAGAAGCAGCGCGATAAAGAAATGGGCAAGGAGTTCCAGAAGCTCAAGGACAACGCGGAGCGCATTGGGAAGGAAGCCGTCAAGTTCACGACCAAGCTCACGCATGTTCGCGCGTCTGTGGAGCACCAGGTTGGCGCGGAACAGTCTGTGAACGAGCAGCGCGCGGAGGCTGAGCAGGCCATGACTAAGCTGTCGAAGGACATCGAAAAGGCCAAGCAGAAAGTGAGCGAGGTCGAGGCGGCTTACACGGCCAAGGAGAGCGAGACCAATGACTACCAGCGTCAGATCCAGGCACTCAACGCCGGCATGGAGCAGACAGGTGACAGTGATGAATCCCTGTTGGAGCGCCTAGCGCTGAAGCAACGTGAACTGCAGGCGACGCACACTGCGATCAAGCAAATCGGTATGAAGCTGAAGCATATGGAGGAGAGCATCAAGCACAAGCGACGCGAAGTTCAACAGACGCAGAGCAACAACCACGCACTGATCGAGCAGCGCGAACACCAAGTTGCCGACTTGGAGCGCATGCGTGGCGACATCGACCAGTTCACTAGGCGGTTCAATCCCGATGAAGAACGCCGTCTGCACGACCAGGTTCGTGATTTGCACGACCGCATTCGGTCGTGCGAGCGTGACGTCGATGAAGCGTCGTCGAGTTTGTCTTCTCGCCTGGACTTCAAGTACACGGACCCCTACCGTAACTTCCGCCGGGAGAGCGTCAAGGGTGTCCTCGCGAATCTGCTCGAAACGAAGCACGAGTGGTGTGCACTTGCGCTCGAAATCGCGGCCGGCGGCAAGTTGTACCAGGTTGTGGTCGACAACGAGAAGACCGCCAAGGATATTCTCAAGCACGGCCGGTTGATGAACCGCGTGACAATCATCCCGCTTAACCGCATCTCTCGCCGCACGATTGATCCGCGCAAAATGGACAAAGCGCGTCAAATCGCGCAACAGCACGGCGGAAAGGTTTGGGAGGCCATGGAGCTGATCCATTTTGACCGCGAGCTGCTTCCGGCGATGGAGTATGCGTTCGGCTCCACGATTATCTGTGAAACAAGCGAGTTGGCCAAGACGATCACGTTTCACAGAGACATCAAGGTCCGAACCGTGACTCTCGATGGGGATTCGTTTGACCCTGCGGGTACGCTCCAGGGAGGTTCCGCTCCTTCCGGTGGCACTCCTGTGCTTCTCAAGCTTCACCACCTCATCAGCAGCACTCGCAAGCTCTCGGACTTAAAGCGCGAGTACCAGGACGCGTCGCGCGCTCTTGAGGGCATGAAGCAGGTAGGTGACTTCGCTCTGATCTGCTTGCGCTTAGTCTATATCGTGACTAATTATCCCGGTCTTCATTGCAGGATGCGGAGCAATTTCGCCACATGAAGCATCAGATCGAGCTGAAGGAGCACGAACTCCGATTGCTCGATGAGCGTATCGCCGACAGCACTCATGCTCAACTGGAGCGAGAGGTGATTGCGGCGGAGGAGCAGCTTCGAGACGACCAAGAGCTGCTCGTTGCAAAGAAAGAAGCTGTCGGGCAGTTGACGAAGGAGATCAAGAGCTTGGAGGTTGACATCACCAACCTGAAGCAGTCTCGTCAGTCCAAGATTGGCGTTCTTGAGAAGCGGTTTGCCGAGTCCAAGAAGGAGACGCAAAAGATCGACAGTCAGTTGAAGGCGGCTCAGCAGGAGTTGTCGGAGCTGGTGCTGGAAGCCGAGTCGGCCGAGCAAGAGCTGGTGAGCAACTCTGAGTCTGTCAGCGGTATCCAGAAGGAGATCGCAAACCTTCGCAAGGAAGAGAAGAAGCTAGAAGAGAAACTCAGCGAAGTCCAAGCCGCGTACGATGAAGCAAACCAGCAGCTGGAGAAGCGCCGAAGCAATCTCACCATGTACGACCAGCAACTGAAGGAGCTTGCTGTTCGACAGAGTGAGCTGTCGAAGAAGAGGACGGTTCTGCAGTTGGAGCGCAAGAAGACGGAGCACAAGATCTCTCGGCTGGTGAAGGACGAGAGTGATGCCAAGGTGATGGTCAAGAAGTTGGAGAAGGCGCACCCGTGGATTGACACAGAGAAGGAGTTCTTTGGCCGGGAACACACCGACTACGACTTCCAGCGGCGCGATCCTGCCAGCGCCAATCACCGGCTGCTTGAGCTGAAGGAGACGCAGGGTGCTCTTTCCAAGAAGATCAACAAGAAAGTCATGGGTATGATTGAGAAGGCGGAGCAGGAGTACCAGGGGCTCATGAACAAGCGACACATCATCGAGAACGACAAGGAGAAGATCACGTCGGTGATCAAGGAGCTCGACACGAAGAAGAACGAGGCGCTCGAAACGACGTGGGTGAAGGTCACCAAGGACTTTGGGTCCATCTTCTCGACCCTCTTGCCTGGAACGACCGCGAAGCTCGACCCGCCCGCCAACGGTACGTCCTATCATTTTAAAATGCGTGTTTGAATTGTCTCGGTGCTAATTGGGGTCGTGTGCTTCGATACAGGTACGATTCTGGATGGCCTGCAGGTCCGCGTCGCATTTGGCGGCGTGTGGAAGGAGAGTCTGACGGAGCTCAGCGGTGGGCAGCGGTCTCTTCTTGCTCTCTCACTCATCCTGTCGCTGCTGCTCTTCAAGCCCGCGCCCATGTACATCCTAGACGAGGTGGACGCCGCGTTGGATCTCTCGCACACGCAGAACATCGGCCAGATGATCCGGTCGCACTTTTCGCACTCGCAGTTCATCGTCGTGTCGCTCAAGGAGGGCATGTTCAACAACGCGAACGTGGTCTTCCGCACCAAGTTCGTCGACGGCGTCTCGACCGTCACGCGCACCGTTCCGTCCAAGTCCAGGTAGAGCCGCGGAGAGGGCAACCAAGCAGCACCGTCACATACGGCGCGCCGTTCGTCGTTGCGTAAGCCACAACGTGGTTGGTTTATCTTTCTCTTGTTGGTGTGCGTTCTCACATTCACGGATATTCACAGCACAACCTCGGCTTCCGAGGCCGGGTCGCAAGTATTCACTCACTGATGTTGCTCCTGCTCGACAGCTTCTGCTTCTGACGGAGATGCATAGCAGTCGTCTGGAACTTCACGAGTCTCTTGAGACAGCGGCACGGTGTTTTCCAGCTGGGCGCCAAGCTCGGCGAGTTCTCGGGCGGCGCGATCGCGACGAGCGAGCTCCAGGATGACGTGCACGGGCATCGGGCGAATCGACAGGTCGCGCAGATACACCTCCGTGAACGCGTACCCGTACGCTCGTCGCCAAAGCTTTCGGACGTGCGCTTGGATCGCGCGGCGATGGTTTTCGCGGACCTGGCGGCGCACGTGTCGAAGCGCTACGTAGCGCTCGTGTGCGATACTTCCGACGGCGAAGACCATCGTCAAGACGTTCGAAATGAAGGCCGTGTACACGAGCAGCGACACGACGCTGTCTTCCAGGAAGTGGGAGCCCATCTTGAGAATGAGGCCGCCTGGAACAAGGCCACATAGCATGGCGGTCAGAGGGTCTCCACCATTCAGAGAGCAACTTGGACAGACAACGCACAGAACAGCGTGATGAAGAGCTGAATCTGCGTGATGCCGGCCAGCGAGCTGTCGGACTGCTCCTTGTACGGCTGGAAGAAGAGCATGACGGACAGGTACACGAGTCTGAACGCAGCAAGCACAACGCGTGAGGACTGACGATGAACAGACAGGTTTTTGAGGCCGCGTAAACCAACACACAGTACGATCAGGCCCGCGATGCACCGGTTCGCCCCCGACGTGGCGAGCAAGCTCACGACGCAGTTCAGGAACAGCTTGCGGCCGAGATCCCAGACCTCGAACCACCAAAACCGCGCGTCGTCTGGGTATGGCACGGCCACAACGCTCTCAATCCAACTGGTCAACTTTGCAACGCGACACGCTCACCTAACGACGTACATGCGTGGTAGATGAAGCCGACTTGCGCGATCATGCTGGGCTCCTGCAATCGTAGTCCACGTCAGCCAAGAGTGCGCCACTCATCGCGTCCAGCTTCATGTCATCGCACCTGAAGCTTCCGGTCGCGCAGGAACTCGGCCATCATCTCGCTCTGGAAAAGCTGGAGCCTGTCCTCGTCGATCTTCTTGCCGCGGTTGATGAGGTCGCGGCGCAACTCGATCAGGAGCCGCTCCTTCTGCTCTACGTTCGACGAATCTTCGAGTAACAGGAGTGTGTCAGCAACCCCGTGCCTCCGCTTGATGAACAGGATCGACCAGAACAGCAGTGGGACGCCTATCAAGCGGCAAAGCGTACAAGTTACTGCCAGCTCGCGATGAGATAGCGCTCCGAAGCAACGCAAGTGCAACGTACCAACGACCCACAGCAGCAGCAACACGATGCTCAGCGGCAGGTACGCCAGCCAGTCGTTCTCGTAACACCTGAAGCGGCGGTCGCGCGCCATGTAGAAGAACGGCCCGATCTCCTCGCAGTAGAAGATGCCAATCACGCGCGCGCACAGGTCCGGATAGAACAGCAGCAGGATCCTGAGCACGCAAGAAGCATGCAATTAGCAAACCAGCGCGCTTCAGTACCAATACCCGCGCGGATACGACCGGGCTCAGCACGCCTTCCTACCAGAACAGGAGCTTGATGCAGCGATTCTGGTACGACTGGTAGTTGAGCCGCAGCCGGACGCGCGCGCGCCACAGCCGGATGTTGCTGCGCACGACCATCGCTTGCACGTCGTTGCTGATACGATGAGAGGTCGGGCAGGTCGGATGATGCGTTGAGCTCGACGCGGGCAGTCGAGCCTTGACCATTGCGCGGCTCACGGCTTGTCCGGCGCGAGTTTTTCCCATCCATGAGCGCGCTCGAACGAACGCGTCCTCTGCGCGAGAGGACAGGTTCGCCTTCATGCGCGCACCGAGAGTTGCGCTTTTCTTGCGCTCGTTATGCTGCTTCTTCTGCTCGATCTTGAGCATCGAGACCATCGTCGCGCGCTTCATGAGCGTCTGAGGCGAGCGCCGCAGCATTTGGAACACGGGCAGCCCGCAGCGAACGCAGTGGCGCGGAAGCGTCGAGAGGATCACGCAGTAGCGAATGCTGCCCCACGCCAGCAACAGCCCCGTGATCAACAGCAGGATCAGCACGGCGAACAGTGACAGCCTATAGCCCAGTAGCAACAACAGAGACTGTCAGCTCTTGACAGCTGCCGCACCGATCATATCAGCCGTACCTGTAGCTGGCAAAGTAGTCGCGCTTGTAGTAGCACTCGACGCTTGTCGTGTCGATGAAGTTGAAGTCGGCGATCGAGTACACGTCCATGAGGCGGCTCATCTCGTCTGGCCACGGGATCTCGTAGTTGCGTTTGAACCCGCCAAAGATCTGGAAAAAGCCGAGCAGAATCTTAAGCTTCTCAGCCCGGAAGCCTGGGTGGGCAAGCGGGACCGGCGCGATCTGGAACAGCCAGGCACGACGTCTACGGGACGGCAGCTTGGCTCGAAGCGTGCGCATTGCGGCGATCACCCGCTCCTGGACTCGAAGACGCACGGCTAGCAGGATTGATGCAGCGCGAGAGTCGCCGCCGTAGATCTGGAACTTCTTGGCAGCGCGGGCGTACTTCATGATCTCCTTCTCGGATGCGTCCGAGAAGAAATAGCACACGAGAGCGAACGCGCCAACAACGTACACAATCGGGACCATCGTCATCAGTTGAGTCATGCGCGCGACTGACGGGTCCTTTGGGTCCTTGCAGGCTGCCGAGTTACCCAAATATTGACAATAACGAAACAGTTAGCCCAGCGGATGTGTTTGTCGGGTTGTAGATGATGCACTTACGCCTGCAGGAGCCGTTGGAAACCTTGTAGAAGTCGTCGTCGCAGGTTGCACACATCACGCCGCCGTAGCCAACATCGCACTGGTCATGGGTGTTGAACGACGCCAAGGTCGACGACATCTGTGTCACCGTCACATTGTCTTGCACGCACGCGTCAAACGTCTGCGGCATCAGCTCACACGACGACGTTAGCCTTCAGCCAAGGTTTTCTCTCACTTCTTAAAAGAGCACGCACAGCGCATCCGTAGTACTCCATCCCCGAGATGCACGCAAAGATACGCTTGCGGCTCCAGTACGAGTCGAAATCCTCGTTGGAGGAGCACTTGTAGATGCGTTCAGATAGTGTGTCCGCAACGATGTCGCGGCATGGGTCGTCAGCCGCCCATGAACTCGGGTCACTGCAGCTTGACTTGAGCAGAGACTCGCGACTCTCGGTCAGGAAGTAGCCGTCCAAGCGGGACGGAGTGCTGACGCCCACAGTGACGCCACTCGCATCGACCTCCTCGCACGTCGCCCCAAGAGGGCACAAGTAGCATTTGAGCCCGTCCAGACTGTCGACCGAGCACATTCAAAGCACAACACACCAGTAAGCCCCCAAATCTAGATGTCCTCGCTGTCCATTCCGCGAATGATACCTGTAGGTCCCTTTCTCGCATGGAAGGCATTGCCTGCAAGAAGATCGAGACCGCGCCGGAGCAAAACGTCAGTCGCTAACGATTCCATGTGACTTCATCCACACCAACGTACCCGCCCACGTTCTCGTAGCCTGTTAGGCAGCTCTCGACCGTAATGTTGATCGAAATCGCGCCGTCCACGTCGCTGGATAAAGAACATTCCACGTTGAGCTGGTAGGGCTTCGTCCGCGAGATGGATTGAACTTCGGCGTCCGAGAAAGTGATGTATCCGTTCTTGACCCCTACCCAGCCGGACGGGACGAACGAGAAGTACTCGTCCTCGTCGCTACTCACGTGCGCAATGCAAAGCGTCTGATTGTCTTGACTCGCGATCGCGCCGTAGTAGTCGCGGACGACAACCGTCGGCCATAGCATATCGCTCGACGGGTCCGACAGCTCTGCCGTGTACCTGGAATCGCTCTGGTTGGCACCTTGCAACTGCAAGCGCCGAGTGTTGGCGTCCCCGCTCGTATCCGACTCTCTCGCCACGCCGAGCTTTACACCGCTTGTGACGACGGATGGCCACCATGCGGGAGTCACTGATTTCGCACTCGTCGCCATGCCAATCGCTGGCTGAGAAAGCGCCACGCAGCCCAAGCACTGAAGGACAAACCAAGGGTGATACACCCAGAATATGTCGTTTCCAGCTGACGCGTCGTTCTCTGCAAAGCGAAGCGTCGAGCACGAGACACTGTTCTTCGTCGCTGTCATCGTCTCCTTGTTCACGTAGATCGCTCCACCGAAATCTGTCGCCGCATTGCCGGTAAATTGGGTTGTCTTGATCACAATCGACGCGTTCTCCAGCATTGAAAGCCCTCCGCCCGTGTACGCGTTGTTGCCAGTGCACTCGCTCTGGTCAATCTTTATGCTGGCACTTCCGCGAGCAGAGAACGCGCCCCCGAAGCTCGACGCGCGATTTGATGTGGCCTGCACGCGCGAGAGCACAAACCTTGCCGAGCCCGTGGCGTAGACGCCGCCACCTTCAGCCGCCGAGTTGCCTTCAATGATCGTATCGGTAACTACCCCCGCTGCTCGAACTGAAGCGTGAAGAGCTCCGCCCCCTGTCACCGCCGTGTTGTTCCGCATGACGGAGTCAGCGAGCGTGAGCTTGGCATCTCTGGAGATGTCGATGGCGGCTCCAGTGTTTGCTCGATTCAGCTCAAAGTGCGCGTCCTGAACCGTTGCCTCGGCGTCAACTAGGTAGATCGTTCCCCCGTCAGTGTTCTTGCCGCCGTTCGAAGTGAGGGTGCACCTTATGAGCGCAAGAGTGTTCTTCCTCCCGACGTACAGGGCCGAGCCGAACCCGTAGTTGGTGTTGCTGGTGAAAGCCGAGTCGACTATCGTGCTGTCGATCTCCGCTCCTGGTGCAAGGTAGATTGCTCCGCCGCTGTCCTGAACGGCGTTCCGCTCGATGTTGGAGCCTCGGACTGTTAAACTTCGGCCGCCTTTCATGAAGATGGCACCCCCGCTGTAGTACGCAAAGTTGTCCGAGATCGATGAGTTGGTGACGTCAAGCCGGGTATTCTGCGCGTAAATCGCACCTCCAAAGTCGTAGGCATAGCCGTTGTCAAGCGAGCAATTCCTCACGGAAACTGCGGTGTCGACGGCGTAGATTGCGCCACCTGAGTATGACTGACCGAATCCAAGCCTCGAGTTGTCGATGACCAGACTGCTAGAGCTGCCTTCAATGTAGATCAACCCTCCGAGGCGCACTAGTGTCGCCAGTTCGCTGCTGAGCACCACAGAGTTCGAGATCGTCGCCTCGGCTCCATCCTGCATGTACAATGTGCCGCCGAAGACATACTCTTCCTCGCCGACTGTGTTGTTGTAAAACTCCCAACGCGTTGCATTGATGACCCCGGTACCGAGGACAGCGATAGCCCCGCCGGATCCTTGGTGGGCAATGTTGTTGGACAGTACATTTCGAACGCCCTCGACATCCGTGCGCTCCAGTGTGATTGCTCCGCCAAAGTTCTCGGCCGTGTTTGACTCCAACTCGCAGTCGTGCATGTGAAGCTGATTCTGTGGGGCGTGGTCTGCGCCGGCAGTTGCAATTGCGCCTCCCGATTCCGACGCATAGTTTTCCACAAACGTTGCCGCAAGCATTACGACTGTGCTGCCGTCCTTCGCGTACATCGCTCCACCACTGGCAGCATCGCACTGGGCAACCCGAGAATCGGATAGCCTCAAGTAACTCGAGTCCACATAGATGCCACCGCCAGCCACGTCTGCATGCCCGTCCTGAATGTCCAGTCCTGACATGGCTCCATGACTTTGCGGAGCGATGAAGACAGCCCCGCCATACCCTGTCGACTCAGAGCCTTCAATCGCTGAGTTTGAGTCCACCAGCGCCAGAATCGATGCCTCTGGGTCCGAGCGTCGAAGAGCAGCAGCACCGGCAGCATAGATGCCACCTCCATTCGGCGCTACGTTCGACGAGATTTGCAGCCCATTGTGTAGCAGGATTGAGGCGGCGAGGCTTACCCCGCCACCTTCTGAATTCGCAGCGTTCTCGGTGATTAAAACGCTCACCAGCATGGTCGTGGAGTGGCTGTCAACGCTGATGCCGCCTCCCCGTGCTGCTTCGTTACTGGATATAACGCAGTTGCGCAGAATCGCCGAACTAGCAGCGATGTTGACGCCGCCACCTGCCACAGCGGCCCTTCCGTTCCATATGTCAACGTGAGCAATGGTAATGTTGCCATTGCTCTGTTGGACGAACAGGTTCCCACCGCTGTGCAACGCTGTGTTGTTGAAGAGTACGGACGGTGGCGCCCTAAAGTCGATGGGTTCCAGTGAGCTGCTGACGATATACGCCCCCCCTCCGCTGTGCGCCTGGCAGTCCGACACCGACACGTTGTGGTGGAGGATCTCCGCCTCTAGAACGTACAATCCCCCGCCAGACTGCAAACTCTCGTGAGACGCGACGACAATATGCTGAGCGTTGATCGCCGAGTGGGAGACGTAAAGGCCGCCGCCTTCCAGGGAAGCTCTTGATGACAGCAGGCTCAAGTGACTTATCGTGAGGGACGAATTCGTCACAAACATGGCACCCCCGCGGCTTGCGTTACATCTTTGCGCCGTTGTCCCGGTGATTTCGCAGGTGCCTTGGAGGTGCAAGCCACCACCATCACCGGTCGCGGTGCAGCCCTCAATCTTCAGATCGCCGGAAATGGTAGCATTCACCCCGTAGACTCCTCCTCCAGCGTTGGCCTCGTTGGCTGTCACCAACACATCTTCGGATGCGACGTTGCATCCATCGAGCGAGATCCCACCACCTCTCCCCAACGTAGAACAACTCGATACGCTGACACTTCGGAGCGCCAACGTAGGGTACATCTGGTCCATTTTGCTTGCGCAAATTCCACCACCGGATCGGTCAGCAACATTGCCGCGGATTTGTAGCTGCTCCAAATGAACTGACAAGCTAGCGGAAATGCAGCCGCCGCAATCGGATGCCGAGTTGAACTCGCATACGCTTGTTTCGGTTCCAAACAGCCTCGAGTTCTTCAGCCAGAGGCCACCGCCATTGATAGCCGAGTTGTTCGCCAGAAAAACTGTGCCATCGAAGTCCAGTTGAGAGTCAACCGCCGCAACCGCGCCACCATAGGACGCGTTGTTCGATAGGACGGTCACGTTTCGCCACGCAATCGTGCTGTTCATCACCGCGACACCGCCACCGGACAGGCTCGCATGACTGCCTTGTACGACCAGTTCTTCCAGGCTAACGAGCGCGTCTACGATGTAGAATCCACCGCCATCACCTGTCAAAACATTGATTGTGTCAGTGTCGATTAAATCATACTCTATCAGTTTTACACTAGCCGTTGGTAGCTTACCTGCGGTGTTTCCCTCGACCACGGTTGACTCGCCGTCATCATCCGATGCTGATACCGTTGCTGGACCCGAAATGTAGATGCCACCTCCTGCTGCGACGGCTTTGTTGTTGTTGATGGTGGTGTTCCGGAGAGATAGTGCGGTGTTGTCACCCATTGCTACACCGCCGCCATTACCTCTGGCAACGTTGTCCATTACTTGTGAATGCTGAAGCGAAAGTATAGACCCAGGCTCCAAAACGATACCACCACCACTGTTGGCGGAACTGGAGGCAAGCTCAATACCGTTGATGACAGCGTCTCCCAGGATGTATACGGCTCCACCATTGTCTGCGGCCTTATTGTGAAGCAGAGCCGCCCTCTGGGCTCCATACAATCTGCTTTGGCCAGTCAGTGCGATCGCCCCGCCACTTGGTGAGTGACTGTGCGTCACATTGGACTGATTCATCATCACCCGCGAGTCGAGAGCATATATCGCTCCGCCAATCTCGCCTGACGCGCAACGACTCGCGACGCTTTCCACCAATACGACGTCGGAAGCCTCCGCAAAGATAGCCCCACCTCGTTGGCTCGCGTACCCGTCGATGATGACAATATCTCGGGCACGGATCTCGCTGTGGGATACACTGATGGCGCCCCCAAGTGTGTCACTGCAGTTCTCGAATGTGAGACCACTTAGCGAAAGGCTCGACGACGCATTGATCGATAGCGCACGCGACGCGCCGGCGCAGTCCAGTTTTGTCCAGTACGAGCCCTTCAACGACTCGATGACCACATCGGCTCGCTCCAAGCTCAGGTCTTGATTGGCTGAGCCCTTGTACGTCCCAGGATACACAAAGATGTAGCTGCCGGTGGCGCTGATGCTGATCGCTTTTGCTAGCGACCGAACCGCTTTCGCCGCCGTCCCTTTCTCAGTCGCACTCATCAGGCGTCCAGTTCCTTGGTCGTCGTCCCCCAACTCAGTAGACACAACGATCACTCTTTCGGGATGGATGTCGCAGACCGGGTGATAGCAACGGCTTTTGTCAGTGCAGCACACGATCCGGTTGCTGCAGTCTTCTCCTGTGAACCCAACGCTGCACGCACAGACGCCGCTGCTGTCACCTTGACCGTGCCTCGAACAACGGTTCGCAACGCTTCCAGGCGCTGGAATACGATTGCCAGTTGACGATCCGTCAGCCATGTAGTGCAGTTCAAAGCCCCCTCTGCCTACGCTGTCATCGCTGACGAATCGGATCAGGACGGGCTTTGTCGCTTGATACACAAAAACACCTTCCCGCAAACACCCTCCCTTCCACAGTACTTTGTCGGAGCTGGTATCCAGGATCTCAATGAAGTCGTGGTCGCACTCCAGGTCGAACCGCGTGACCTGTTCGCAGTCAGATCCGCAAGTAAGAGAAGTAAGTCCAATTAGATACTCCCGGATACAAAATGCAGCAGCGACGCCTTACGTTCATCGTCAGCCGCGTAAAAGGGACTTGCAGCTCGATCTGCCACGATGTCGTAAAATTGTTGCCGTAGTTCCCCATCTCGATGACACCACTGGATCCTCCACAGATCGCGTCCGCTACTGCTCCGGCCAGCACTTGCGGTGACACCACGATGGAGGAGCTTGGAGGTCCCCAAGCACCGGAGACCTCCGCCTC
>JAADXW010000277.1:0-27157 GCA_023337975.1 Phytopythium ostracodes
TGACTACCGTCAAGAATGTGCGTCAACAAACATTCCCCATGTTTACGTCACACCTTCTTCCATGACGGAAGTGTGTGTGTACCACACACCAATCTGTAATCGGATTGTACCATGTAATGGGAATTCGGACCCATTACACGGTCGAAAGCTACCTACATAACCAACAGGCAACCGAGCCGCCCACCGACAGCAACCTGACCGCTGACTTGTCTATTTTGCCTGCGCGATTCCAGAGACAGGCTGGCTGGCCACGCAAGCGGCGGATCCGCTCCAAAGGAGAAGCAGGAAGCGCTCCAAGAGCACTGAAGCTCTACAGATGCGGGAAGTGTAGGATTGCAGACGGCCACAACAGCAGGACGTGTCGCGCTTTGCTGTAAGACTGGCAAATAGGGTGCAGACAACGAGATTGAAAAAGAGATGTTAGTGCATGCTAGCTGACAGATGCGATGGATGAGACGATTTACATACCTTTTGGTGTGGAGCATTAACGAACTGAATTCGTGACAACCCTCTTCCCATGCTGGGCCCTCAAATGACACAGCTGATATCGACCCACGACCCACTTCAACAGCAGAACGTGCCCTTACCGCCTGAGCCGTCAACACCAAAATTAGCCAATACCCCTCAGCATAAATTCGTCATTTTCAGGCGAATTACCTTATTGCGTCACCTTTTGGGATAATTTTTCGGTTGAGTCATCTATTGTGATTTTCCCTTGTGTTTTACAGTGTACTAAATATATAAAATAAATAATATTTCATAAAAAATAATTATAAATCATGAATCTTCAATCGATTTTGGCGGTCGATGGCTTCATTCGAGATAGCGGATGCAGCGAAGATGCTCGGCGCGTTCTGCAAACTCGTCCGGAAACAGCCTCGATGGTACTCTACAGGACACGGACGGCAAAGGAACTGAAGAGCCTGCGTGCCACGACTTACGACGAGGCGGTGGGCGTCCACAGACGCAGTGAAGCGTGTCCACGTCGCGGCTGCCACGATACCGGCGTGATCGTGGCACGGTCAGCTCTGATACACGTCGAGGTGGCGCGGAGATATCCCCGCTCGCCCTCATTGTGCCATATCAGGAGTAGAAACCACGGTCGTCTCGACGATACCACCGGGTAAGGCGGACGTGAACTCGTGAGCGCAACGAAGACACAGCGCAAGTCGAGGTCAGCGCACAGGTCGATGTATTACCATCACGCAGTAAATGAATGTGCAAGCAGATAACCGAATGGACCTCTTTATCGTCTCCTACGACGCGCCAACGCACGTAAGATAGAGTGACTGGTGCGGTTACCTACAGCATGCTCCACGCCGTTACAGCGCCGTAGGGCCTAGCTGCTTCCGGCCGGAAAGAAACACCGCGAGAGTAGTCGCACAAAAGCACACAACCACCGCACCAACAAAAACAACCCCACCGCCGCGCTTGGTTGGCAATGTGGCCGCTGTCACACCCTCGGGGTTAGCTCGTCTGTGGATCGCCAATGTCGTTGGAGTCGCTCGTCTTGCAGGGCCCTTTCGCGCTGTCGCGATGCGTGTCTGCTGGGAGTTCGAGAGACCCAGCGGTTGCTCGTTCTCGCTGATCAAGTCCGCCGCCGCGTCGGCAAAAGGAAGCGTTGTACACGCACGCCGCACTGATCGTGACCATCACCGCTATCCCGGCCGCGATTGTCCCGTAGCTCGTCCCCAGTGACACGAGCCCCCGCCGCTTGACCTCGGCCGTGCACGCTGTGCACGGCCTGGCGTAGTACTTGACGTTATACACGTGACTGCCGACGATCGGCGCCGTGATGATCAACGACAGGTCGAGTGAGGCGACAGCTCCGACCGCGCCAAACGTCGATCCGCAAACACTCTTGGTCGTGTAGCGCACCCAGAGCTCGTACATCCCCTTCTCCAGCTGCAGCAGCGCGGCATCGCCCATGCTCGCCGTGTCGAGGTCGAGGTCGCGGCTCATCTTGGTCGTCGCCACCCGAGGTGATTTGGTGAATGATCAAGCGGAGCTCTGTCGTGGACGCAGTCGAAGGGCTTCCCTGTGTGCGTAGGACGTGCAGCTACGGCACTAGCGCTCTCCCAAACACCACAAGAGAACGTGGTCTTCAACATGCTTCAGAGCAAATGCGATATCGAATGGGTACAGCGTTGACATGAACGCCCATCCCAACGCTCACGTGAACTCTTTATGAGCAATCAGGCATCTCCAGGCGACGCATTTGAGCTGGATAGGCAATAGGCAGTTCAACCGAATCCTTCAAGCCAAATGAGAGGTGAGTGCGAAGTGAGAGAATAAAGAGGACGCCGCTTGTGAACCCACTGGTGCTGGCACAGAGGACAGTCCCGACGGGGACGGGGATGGTCCTCTGCTCAATGTCTGCGCGCCATGAAGGGCTGCTTTCCTCGGGGGCAGAACCAGTGGACTGGCGGTCTTCTATCGCAGCCCGCCAGTCCGACGGCGCATCTGTCACAAGTTCGTGCCGCTGGGTGCTTGCATGCTTGCATCGGTGCCGCCAACACTCCTCAGCGAATGATGCTCGACAGGCCAAGGCATTAGCTGTCAGGAATCCCCAGGCACCAAGCATGAATGAAGGCTCGGATATCGCGCGTGGACAGTCAGGGACAAGTACTGTAGATGCGAAGTCGCTTCATCTGATCGTCGCCGGCACCTGCGTTCGACTCCATGTCCAGGCGCAGGGCAGGCGCATTTGTAGAGCGCGCCCTGTCCGCACTAGGATCAGTCCAACCTGACAGTGCTCAGAGCATGATGCGAATGCTATACGGTATTGCTCGAGCCTCGGTCGTGAGGTGTGTTAGACGAGAATGATGGCATGCAACACTGTAGGATGGGATTTTCGGTTCTGGACGTCGCAAGCGGATGTTATTATCGGACGCACACCGTCACCATCAACGCGGTCGTAGCAGCCTGTGCAGAGTCGGTATTGCCAAAGAGTGAGCGTCACACAGTACACACACACACCTGCATTAGCACGAATTTGTCGATCACGGACCAATATACAGGATACGCCTAGTTGAGAGCAAGGATACTTGTGTCGCGCCGCTTGTATGATCTCGGTGCTGTATGCATCTGCGCGACAAGTATTTGCACTTGCTCACACAAAACTCACTCAAACAACACAGTCATGCACACTCGCATGCTCACGAGCTTACGCCAGCCGAAGCCAGCCGATGCCCGCAGTTGCCGCAGAACTGGTACGCAGTGGGGGGTTGGCGGCCACACGCCGCGCAGAGGCCTTGGTGCTCGACTTGGCTGGGGGAGCAGTCTTGAAAGCTCCTGGCTGGGACCAAGCTCGATATGAGACGCACTAACTCGGCGGCGATCGGTCGCTGAACTGGGTCGTTGTGCACCGTTCTTGATACGAGCTCCCACTCATCGTCGGTGAACCCGTCGGGCCGCTCGGGCGGCTCTCTACTCAGCTTGAAGCGAATGATCTCGTCATCCCTCATGGTGCCAAATGGAAGGCCTTTCGTGACGGCTTCAACGATGCAGAGACCAAGAGAATGCATGTCCATCTTGAAGTAGTCGACGCGAGCTCCAGATTCGACGAGCGCCTCCGGGGCCATCCAGCGAGCTGCTGTATCTCTGGGGTGTTCACTCGGGGAGAAGGACCTGAACTGGTCAAGGACGACAGCCAAACCCATGTCGCTCAACTTGACGATCCCGTCCTCCGTCAGCAGGATGTTTCGACCCTTGAGCCTTCCATGCGGAATGCCACTTGCGTGTAGGTACGCGAGTCCTTCGGCCACCTGGCGAAACTTGTCCCACAGCAGCTCGCGGTTGTTGTCGTCTCTGAAAAATGCCGACAAGTTGCTGCCCTTCACGAGCTTGGACACGACGAATTTCGTCCGGGAAATGTGGTTTGCGCCGTACACCTCGAGAATATGCGGGTGTCGGAGACTCGGCAAGAGGTAGAGCTCCCGCGAGAACACCTCGCCATCGCCACCCGCCTCGTACAAAACCTTGACTGCCACGTCTTCGCGCCATGCACCATCAATGAGAGTTGCCAGGGTAGACCACCCCAAAGGAGCCGGCGTTGAAGGCCGCCTGCCTATCGAACACGACGTCTTCCGACGGAATGTAACTGGGGTAAATTGCACCAGGGTCGAAAGACGCATCAAATGCAACCAGCATATCGACAGTCTTCGCCATCAGCTAGGACATCTTCGGCAACATGTCCACACTGAATTGATATGGGAGGTCGTCCTGCACTGGTTCTTGACGAGCTCGCAGCTCCTTCTTAATGATGACGAGCAACTCCTTGACCTTGGCAGGGTTGTCGCCCAGTTGGGTTAGGAGTCGCACGGCATTAAACACTTCAGCCTCGGAGCATAGCCATTGCTCCTGCTCGACGCGATCAGCGACGAAGTTGTCACGCCACGCGCTCGCTAGCTCAGGGTCTTCATCCAGCCCGAGGTTGCCGTAGATCGCGCTGATGCGCGAGTGCGCTCGGTAGACCTGCCCCACGACGCGGTGGCTTGTCGCAATCCAGTAGAGCATCCAAGGGTAGTGGGCTTGCCAGACTATCACCCTGCGGTAGTCGGCGACCGCCTGGGCAAAGTCCGCTTCAACTGGCCGGCGCTGTGCGGCATCCAACCCGGCCAGCACGACCCGTAGCGCATCGAAGCGCTCGATGGAGCGTGCACGGAGCGGCCAATTGCTACGTAGACGATCAAGGCTGTCGCGAAGACAGCCAAGGGCGCGCTGATACCTGGCGGAGTCGAAATTTGGTTGCTCGCGAGTGCTCACCATTGGCCTGCGCGTACAGTGATGGCCTCAGGGGCCGATCAACGGCGGAGCAAGAGAGACCGCGCCGCGCTGCTCACACAAGCGATGGAGACGATTGGCGCGTCTTCTTCTCCGCGACTCGGCCCTCTTCTGTTCTTGCTGATTGACGGTCAAATTCGCGAATGCCCGCCCGCGAGAATCGCACCCAACTGCGATGCAAATGCTAGTGTCCGAGTTCAACTCGAGGATGATGATCGATCTAGCATTAAGTTCGACAACGTTATAATTGGATACAACCAAAATTCTGTATTGCTGTAGTATTTAGGGTTTTACAAATTATACAAAGAATGTAATATTATTGCTTTAAAGAGTGATCGAGCGCTTCACTTTCGATTTCGCGTTCATGCTGCCGGATGCAGCAAAAATACTCGGCGAGTTTTTCTCTATTCAAGGCCGAGCCTTCTTGGTTCGAGGACTCACCAACGCATACGTTTTGCACAGTACACACGCGATCTTTGTGAGTGGATTGACCGGCCAGGACTGGGTGCGCATACAGTACTGTTCTGCCAACCCAAGCCGCGCGTCTTTGACGTTCACGCTCACCAGAGGAGCAAAATATTGAAGCTTTACGCCCGCTGCTGCTGCTGCGAAACTGCAAGGTCTTGTCGGGAAAACATTGACATACGCCAGGATGCGACGGCGCTCGCCCATGAACCGTTCCAGGAGGGGTGTACTGCACTGCTGGTGGACTGAGAGCGAGCGTGCGAGCTTTGCGGACGGTCGGCAGTCGAACTTGCAGTCCACCGACAGTCCTTGTTAGCCGCTGTATCCATCGATAGAGCCCGACTCGAGAGCGGATACATTGCGTTCTGCCACTAGGGCGCAGTCCGTTAGCGTCGCGTAGTATTCGCCTGGATGCATGTGAGAGTGGGCGCGTTGCGAGCCGCAAGTTCCAACATGAACCCGTTTGATTCGCGTCGTTTCGCGCTCGAACAGGTTATCAACCAATCAACACTCTTTATTTGCTGAAATTAACTATTATCTCTTATCAACGCGATAATATTGGCTGTAAACAAAATACCACACTTCCATTGGCTAAAACGAATCAGTGGCCGGCGCCATTGTTGGTCGTCGGCTGTGTGCGGCTCATAGACGCGGGGAAGACCGAAGGAGCGACCGACCAAGTGACCGACGAGGAAGCGCCCGACGATACTCAGGAGCCATGCCGCTTTACAAGCAGGTGCTGATCACGAACCTCAAGGCGACGCCCAAGGACGTGGCGGCAGTGTTCCAGGAGTGCGCGCGCCTGATCACGTCGAGCGGCGGCGTGGTGCGCGCGACGGAGAACCGCGGCGAGAAGCGGCTGGGCTACGGCGTGGAGGACCGCCGGTGGGGCGAGCTGCAGCGCCACTACGAGGGCAAGCTGATCGTGTCGCAGTTCAACACGTCGCCGGCGGTGCTGCATGAGCTGGAGCTCAAGCTCAAGAACAGCTTCCCCATCCTGCGCTTCCAGACGTTCCAGATCCGCGACCCGATCGACAAGCTGCTCAACACGCGCAAGTCGCTGGACCAGATCAAGGCCGCGCTGAACGCCAAGCCCGCGGCGGCGGCGGCTGTGGACGCGGACGCGGAGGCCGACAAGCAGAGCAAGCACGACGAGGACTTCAAGCCCGAGGTGCTGTTCGACACGGAGGAGGAGGAGGAGCACGAGCGCTTCAAGCAGTACGTGCCTGAGTGGAAGCGCGACGCCATGTACACGCCGTCACCGCCCGAGCACCTCAAGAAGTAAGCGGGCCGTTACGAGTGAGGAGGGACGGCCCGGCTCAGACGCGATGGAGAGCGGGGACGAGCGTTTCTGTGCGTATGTAAGAGTGAGTCGGAGGCGGCGGCCGAAACCGGACCGGGCGATAGAGGTGGTAACCACAGGAAAGCTAAGCGAAACAAGCACTCAACAAAACACCAGAAACAAGGCCATCAAGCAGGGCACGCGCCCGCAATCATTAGCAGCGATCCGTCAGCCAACATGCACGTGTATTTCGCCCTTTACGTCGGCCTTGGGGGTCCATCAGACCCCCATTACGGCCTGATCGTAGCAGTCTGCGCCTTGTAGCACGGGTCTCACGTCAATTACGGTGCTGATAGACATCGGTAGCAGCGGTATAGCTGCTCAGACGGGCCCACTCGACCGTTCTTGTCCTTCCTAACGCCACCTCACGACCGCCGCGCGTCTTCCTCCTCCACCAGCGAGACCGACCGACTGACCGAAGACCGCCACACCCGCACGCCCGACCGTGCGCTCTACGAGGACTTCTGCAGCTCCTTGCGCAGCTGGTTGCAGAAGTCGTCGTCGGCGTCGTCGATGTCCCAGTCGTCCTGCCACTGCTGTTTAATGTGCGCCTCCTTCTCCTCGGCCTGGCCCGTCCACTCGGCGTCCTCGAACTCCTCGAACTCGTCGTCCTCCTCCGTCACGATGATCAGCGCCGGCGTCTTCTCGCTCGCCACGGTAGCGTCCTTGCCGCCTGCCGCCAGCTTAGCCTTCTTGTCCGTCACCTTGCTCATGTTCCCGACCGCTTCTCTGTAGGAAAATGTATTGGAGTCCCCGAAAACTCAGCCGAGAAAAAAGATATATAGCGGCCGTCGATATCGACGGTAGAGAAACCGGTATCGGGTCTTGACGGTATCGGTACCGGTATGCACTCTATTCGCGCGACCTTCGCGCAACCTCCTCACGTTGACGCTGAACAGAACCAAGGTTTCCGTTTGCGTATCATCCAAAGTGCAACCCGCCATATTCCAACAGGAGAAAGGACGACACCTGCGAGGGCATCGATGTGGGTCTCTTCCTTCGCGCGCGACGGCGGCGATCGCGGCTCCAGCGGAGCGGCAGCCGGCGGAGAGGGCGTGGCGCTCGTGCGGGCGCACGTTTGGGGCTCGGAGCGCGTCCCGCGGAGCCACGGGGCGCCCGGGAACGAGCGCGGCAGCGTGCCGTTCGGCGTCCAGGACGCGCTGACGCTCGCGGCGACGGCCGACATGGCGCTGCTGCGGCGCATACGCGTGGTCAACGGATCGTTCGTGGCCGTCGAGTTCAAGGGCCGTACGCACGTCGCGCGGCTCGTGTTGGCTGCCGCCGCGGACGCCTACACTCGCGAAGATCACGAAGACGCCAGCGACGGTACGGATATTAGCGCTGATGCTGCGGTCGGGGACGTCACGCTGTCTCCACTGCTAGCGTTCAATCTCGGTATCCCGCTCCACGCAGTCAAGTCCAGCCACGTGGCGGTCTTGGTAAGTGCGCGCTGATTCAGACGCTCGTTGATGACACCAGCACCGCCCTGCTTACACTCGTGATTGCAGGTCTCTCTGCGCGGGATTTCGTCACAAGAGCTGGGTCTGTCGCCGCCCTCTTCCTCCCTTGCATCATCACTGCCGTCGTCGTTCCGCCGCAAGCGCCAGGAGCACCCGGTGTCGGCTACGTACGCGCTGATCGCGCCGCTGCTGGTGTCCAGCCTGTCGTGCAGCGACCACGCCATCATGAAGCGCTTGGACGGTTTGCTGGACGCCATTCGCAACTTCTTCGTGTCCTCGCAGGTTCTCCAGGCAGGTGACGTGTTCGCTATTGTGCTGCGGGAAACCTCGCAGACGCACGCGCTGGCCGGAAGCGACCATGCGCGAGCCGCAACTGCCTATGCGCCGTACAAATCCGTCGACATCCCAGCCGCGTACCTCGTCAGCCAGAACAGCCCAGCCGACGCAAGCTCCCTGGTACCATCAGCGGCGTCAACGGTGCTGATGCCACCGACTTTAAACGTCGACACGTCTTTGGTCTTCTTCCGCGTCGAAAAACTCGAAGCCGGCGGAAATCCTGCCATCGCGTTCACCGTCTCGGAAGCCACTGAGTTGGTTCAAGGAACACCAGTATCTGCGTCAGCGCCCGACGAGACGAGCATCAAGAAGTTCCTATCGTACTGCCGATACCACGATGCGGCGCGCATCTTACCCGCGCCAATCGACACGTCGCTGCCAACATCGGCGGTGAACAAGCTGTACGACATTTTGTACCCGTCGTTGTTGTGCGACATCCCGACGTCTGTCCTGCTTAGTGGGCCGCGGGGCGTTGGGAAGCGCACACTCGTCTACCAGGCAGCCAAGTACTTGGGCGTCTTGGTCGTCGAAGTCCCATTCACAGAGCTGACTGGCCAGTCTGAGCTTCACTTACTGGAGAACGTCCGTGAACAAGTCGTGAAGGCGCGCGCGTTGTCTCCATGCCTGCTGTATATCAGCCACTTCTTCCCAGTGGACAAAGATAACGACGAAGCCGAACTGCGTATTGGCGCCGCGCTCTCCGAGTGTATCCGCACGCTGAGTCAGCACAACCACAATGTCCCGCTCATAGCATGTGTGGAAGACAAGAGCGATGTACCGAAGTACATTCGCCAGTGCTTCTTGTACGAGATGCAGCTCGAAGCCCCAGATCTTCCCGGTCGCGTAGACTTCTTGCGCCATGTTGTCTCATCGGTTCGCCTGTCGAGTGATGTGGATTTGAAGGAAGTGGCGCAATTGACTGCTGGTCGAACCTACGGCGAGCTCTCGTCTATTGTCGCGGACGCAGGCGCTTTGGCTGTGCACCGAGCTATTGGCGACAGCGACGACGCAGACGAAGATGATATTCTCGAGTTGTTGACCGCATCGCCAGCGCCCGAGCCGGAGAATTCCACGTCTGAATTGGCGGTCACAGCTAACGACCTCGAGGCTGCTATCAAGAACCAGCAGGCGCAGTCTTCTTCCAACTCCAAGGTCAGCAACGCATCGATTCCGAACGTCAAGTGGTCGGACGTTGGTGGCTTGGAGGATGTCAAGGACGAAATCCTCGATGTCGTTCAGCTCCCAATCAACCATCCAGAGCTATTTGCCAGCGGTGTACGCCAGCGCTCGGGTATTCTTCTGTACGGCCCTCCTGGAACGGGCAAGACGCTGCTTGCGAAAGCGATCGCGACGGAATGCAACCTCAACTTCCTCAGCGTCAAAGGACCCGAGCTGCTCAACATGTACATCGGCGAAAGTGAGAAGAACGTGCGCCAAGTGTTCGCGAAAGCGCGAAGCTGCCGACCGTGCATCCTCTTCTTTGACGAACTGGACTCGCTGGCCCCAATGCGCGGCCGCGGTTCGGACTCGGGTGGTGTCATGGACCGTGTCGTCTCGCAGTTACTGACGGAGATTGATGGGCTGAGCGGCGGTGGCAATGACCAAGTGTTCGTTATCGGCGCAACCAACCGCCCGGACCTGTTGGAGACTGGCTTGCTTCGTCCTGGTCGCTTCGATCGGCTGCTTTATCTCGGCATTTGCAGTGAGCGGCCAGCGCAATTGAAAGTACTCAAAGCACAGACGCGCAAGTTCACGATGGCGGAAGATGTGGATCTGGAGGCAGTCGTGGAGCAGTGTCCGCTGCATTTTACGGGTGCCGACTTCTACGCGCTCAGCTCCAGCGCGCTGGCTGCCGCGCTCAAGGACCGCGTCGAGGAATTGGATCACCAGATCGGTGAGTCGTGTTGTTGTAGCATACACTTCATGCATTCTGTGCTCACGCCTCGTTATGTTGTGACACGCAGAGGAGATCAACGCGGCAGACTGCTACTCGTCGAGCCCCATGACGGTGCGCATGCTGCTTAACCGCCTGCCGCCCGAGGAGCTCCGCGTTCCCGTGCGGCAGTCGCACTTCTTGTCGGCCCTGGCGTCGGTCGTGCCGTCAGTCTCACCGGCCGAGCTCGCGCACTACGAGAACCTCAAGCGGCAGTACAGTTCCAAATAGACGGTGGGCGCGTCAGCACGTACGTACGAACAGCATAACAAGAAACAAGAAGGGGCTGGTGTTCATATTCGTAGTGGGTGTGGGAGCGTGCGGGTGTGCTGGCGGCATCGGCGGCGTCTGCGGTCGTCAAACCAGGTCAAGCTCGCGGCGCATATCAGGTAGAGACGCGACTGTCCTGACGTGTTCACGGCTGGGAATGTTCAGCGCGCCATGTCACTTACCGTTCCTCAATCACAGAGGTCTCGAGCGCCACGAGCTGGCCAGCCGCCGATCCAACTGTCTCGCCCGGAAGCAGCCCTACGGTCGAGATCGGCGCTCATGCCTCTAGCGGTATGAAGAAACATGCGGTTGCGAACGCCATGGTATAATCCGGTGCCGCGCCAGGTGATGACCAGCATCGATTTTGTGAGTGAATTAACGCTCGCTGTCTGGTCGAGCGCTACAGGATGCGGCCGGTTGTGCGAACAGCGCGAGCAGATGCCGCGGGTAGGTCGTCGTTCCTATATACTGCGCTCTATGATTAGCGCCTGATCTAAGGTTCCATATGAAGGCGGCGGTAGATGGGATCGCGCAGTGAGGAAGCCGAGCGCTCGCTGTTCGCCACACACGCGCCGACATCTGCCATCGCTGCTGCTGTTTCGGCATTGGTCGAGTCGCTGCGCTTGGATTAACCGCGGAGACGCCGTCGTCGATCGGTAAGCACGGGACGCCCTTCTCCCTCGTCCTCACTTATGAATTCCCGTTCCACAGCGCACATCTCATCCACCACCTCCGACAATGGTCCACTCCCTCGCCGTCTCGATCGCCTCGGTGCTACTCCTCGCCGGGTCATTGGTGGCAGCTGGCAACACCAACCAGAACGGCGCGTCCAACTCGACGCAGACGTGGCAGTCAAGCTTCAAGGGCCGCGCATTCCCGGTCGCGACGGCCACCGACACGTGCAAGGTGTGCTTCTACGAGGTGGACAACTACGGCGGCGCATCCTACTGCGTGGGCAAGCGCGACGCCTCGTGCACGGAGGTGGCGCCCATCACGGCGCCGAGTACGATCGGCAGCATCAAGTTCTTCACCTCGGCGGCTGACTGCGAGCTCGTGGCCAACATACGCGTGGCGGACCCGCCCTACGGCCAGCACATCGACAGCGTCACAACGGACGTCACCGCCACGGGCTACGACTTCGTGGTGCAGGAGCTGTTCGTCGAGCCCGCGGGCCGCGCGTGCTTCCTGGCATCCGTGAACTCGAGTCACTACGGCCGCTGCTACACCAAGAGCGTGACGGCCGTCGAGAGCAGGTACAGCAAGCTGTTCCACGAGGTGCTGCTCTTCAAGACCAAGGCGAGCGACTTCTACGTGGTCGCGTACGAAAACGAGTGCTTCAACGGCAAGAAGAGCGCAATGCAGGGCAGCGTCGGCAGTGACGGGCTGTTCAAGCGGTTCGCGAGCTCCAGCGACGACCTGACCGTCAGCTCCAGCGATCAACAGCTCATGACGCTCGACGGCAAGATCACATCCGTCGAATACGTGCCCTGCGCCGAGGCCTGAGCGCGTTGTGTACGCAGTCAGAGGCGCATGTGGCGTGGTGTAGCTCCGTTCCATGTAAGAGTCAGTAGTGACGTCGACGCAACGACAAGAATCAGGTACGTGAATCAGATCCATCATCAGATACAAATGTACAGTAGTTCCCGTTTAAGCTCTCCGTCCCTTACATTTCCACAGTTTAAATTTTAGTACCGTCAACTCCCGCTAAAGTAATGAATCACACGTCGCGTCCCTGCCACTTCCCAAAACCATACAAACTCCAAGTGATTCACACCGCCGGGACGCTCCCCATACATACAACAGTCGCCAACCTCACCACCGACACCAACCGAAGATGCTGGCGGCGTCGGTGCTCGCGCGCTCCGCTTCCCGCGGCCTGCGTCGCTCAGCGGCCGCCGCTCTGTCCTCACAGCTTACAGACGCGTACGCAGCGCCGCTCCGCCGCCACTTCCACCGCTGTGGCGCGCTGTGGGCGCCACCCACGAGCGAGAGCAGCAGCTTCAGCTCCACCGGCGGCGCTTTCTTCGCCAAGACCGGGCGCGAGGGCGGCGCCAACCAGCGGTGGGAGGAGCGCATCATCTCGGTGCTGGTCGTGAACCGCCCCGGTGCGTCTCAGTCGTGCTCTGTCGTCTATGCTCCGTCCATTAAGGCTGTCTAACAGCGTGTTTGGTGTTGTTGCCCCCACTTACCCACCGACAGGGACGCTGGCGCAGCTGGCGGACGTGTTCGCGTACGCGGACCAGAACATCTCGAGCCTTTGCGTGCGCTCGACGGTGGTGCCCGAGTTGTCGCGCGTGACCATCTCGTGCTCGCTGCGCGACCGCGATCTGCCCGGGCTCAAGAAGCGGCTGCGCGCGCTGGTGGCCGTCACCTTCTTCCACGTGACCACGCGCCGCTTCTGCGTCGAGAACCACCAGCTGCTGCTGCGCTCTCAGCTGCTGCTGCAGCTCGAGTCGCCAATGGCCAACACGTCCGCCGCGGGCGCCAAGCCGCTGCGGCTGCGGCGCCGGCGCTGGCGGCAGCTACGCGCGCTGCTGGATGAGTTCGGCGTCGAGATGGTGGATGCGCGCGACGACCCAAAGATCCTCCCCACACTCACCAACTGCTCGCGCATGGCCGAGACCAGAGCGTCGTCCTCTTCCTCCGCGGACCCCAAGGCCGCCGGAGAGAGCGGCGACCGGGACGCACCGGAGCATCCGCTGCTGCTGCACCTGGCGGACGACCCGGAGCGCATCGGGCGCTTCCTGGCGGCGCTGCGGCGCGCGCGCTTCCGGATTCTCGAGCTGCAGCAGTGCGGGCCGCTCTTCTTGGACACGTCGCACTCGACGTACGACCCGCAGAGCGCCGCGAGCTTCACGCGCGACGTGGGCGAGGACGTGGAGCGGCTGCTGCTCGCGCCGGTCGAGGACCCGAGCGACGCCGCACGGCCCAACGAGAGCGCCAGCAAGGCGGCCGCCATCCTGCGCGAGATGAACAAGCACGCGAGCCCCGTGCCCGGCCACAGCGACACGCGGCCCATCCACCACGACCACCACGATGCGGACGTGGACGCCGACCTGATCACGCGCGTGCCGTCCGCCTCCACCTTCCAGCTGCACTCGGACGCGCGTGGGTACTTCACCAAGGAGCGGCTGCGGCTGCACGCGCGGATCGCGCATCAGCTGTACGAGTCGGCGCCGCAGGGCATCACGTTCCCCAAGTTCGTGCTGCTCATCGGCATCCCGGGCGCCGGCAAGTCGACCATCCTGAGCCACTTGGACATGGTGGGCCAGCTCTCGCTCGCTGACTTTGTCAACTTCGACGTGGACGACATCATCGCGCTGCTGCCCGAGTTCTACCACGCCATGCTCAACATCGGGCTCGGCAACGAGGCCAACACGGTCGAGCACAGCGACGGCAGCGAGAAGAAGCGGCCGCTGCTGCCCGGCCCGCAGACGCGCTACCAGCTCTGCCGCGACGAGGCGCGCTTCATCCTCAAGAAGAACCTGCACAGCGCCATCATGTGCCGCAAGAACATCATCCTGCACGGCAGCGGCAAGTCGTTCGCGAGCTACGCCGGCGTGATCGACCAGGTCAAGTCGGCCGGCTTCGACACGCACGTCGTGTGCCTGGACGTGCCCGTGGACGTGGCCTACGAGCGCGTGCACAGGCGCAGCAACAACGGCTACGGCCGCGACGTGCCCAAGGACGTGATCGACGTGGCCGCGCGGCTCGTGGCGCGCAACTTCAAGCGCCTCGCCACGCGCGTGCCCAACGCGCATCTGTTCGACAGCACGGGCCTGCCGCCGCGGCTCGTGTGGAGCAAGCAGCGTGCGCAGGTGGTCGCGTCGGACCCGGGCGACGACCTGCAGCGCAAGTTCCAGCTATGAAACGGTGTGTGGATAGTATAGAGCTGAGCGCCATGAATTCCCCGTTGTGTATTGCTTGTCTGCGCGTGTGTAGTAGTTGGCGCTAGAAGGTGACTCACACGATCTCGGCCGGCCCAAAGACGTCGAAGTCGTCCACCAGCGGCGTCCGGCGCGTGCTCCCCGCCTCCAGCAGCGCGTCTTCTCCGTCCTCCTCGTCGTCCTCGTCGTCCTCGTCGCCATCGCTCTCGTCATGACCGTGCGGCGCCTCGCGCGCCAGCAGCTCGGCCGTCAGCGCGTGCTCGTCGCCCATGACGGCGATCGCGTCCCTTCCCGCCTCCTTGGTCGTCACGCGCCCGAAGCGACCGCGTAGATGGCGCTGGTGCTTGCGCCCGGCCGCGTGCCCAGTCTCCGCATCGCCTTGCCGTCGCTCCAGTCGCTGGCCCAAGCGCCGACACGCGCACTGCGGCTGATCCAGATGCAGGTGGTACACATCCGCCATGGCCATCGCAGTCGTGGACGCTGCTCTCGCGTGGCGACACGGCGACGGCAGCAGCTGCTGGTCGTTGTCGGTGCGGAGATGGACGCGGCCCAGCAGATCCACGAGGTCGTCGATCCCGTGGCGATAGCGGTGGCGATGCGGTCGGTCGGTGGCGTCTCGACTCTCGATTCCGCGACGACGGCGCCGGTTGTGCCGGTGGCGGGTCGGATAGAACCGGTGACGCTCCGCCGCCTTCTTCCCGTCGACGCTGCGTGCTGCCTTGCCGGCGACCACGATCTCCGCGTCGTCGCTGGCGTCGCCGCCCGAGTCCGAGTCCGAGCCCTCCTGCTTCTTCTCATCGTCCGCGTTGTGACGACTCCCCGTCGCCACCGCAAGGGACGACGCCGAGGACGAGTTGGAGCACGGATCCGACGGACCGATCGCCTGGAACAGACGCGCGCTGCCTTCGTCCACCAAGTAGCTGTGCTGCGCCGTCGGCTCGAAGCCCGCGCTGTGCCTCCAGTGATGCAGCAGCCCGGCGTCCATTAGCGCGTTGCCTAGTCGGACGGCCTCTCCAGCCCTCCGCGCGGCCCCCGTCGACTCCAGCAGCTTGGCTAGTGCCTCCCCCGTCCAGAACTGCCCCTCACTGATGCTGTTCGTGTCGGTACCAGCCGTGTGAGCTCCTCCAGCATCGGGAGACACCAGCGATCGGAGCGCGAACTCGGCTAACGCCTGCTCCTGGATGTGCTCGAGCGCAGCGACGACCTGGCTGGCGGTTGGCCGACTGCGCGCGTCTCCTTCCCACGTGCGTTCGATCAGCTGGCGCAGCGCAGTCGGCACCTGCGCGGCACTCTGGTCGTCGAACTTGGGCCGCTGGCCGTGCAGCACGGCCTCGAAGATGGCGAGGTGGCTGCCCTTGAGCTCTGGGTACTTGTCCCACATCGGGTAGAGGATGTCCCAGAGCGTCATGCCCAGCGCGTACACGTCCGCCGCCTCGGCGTACAGCGCCGTGCCCGCGCGGCCGCTGATGAGCTCCGGCGCCATGTAGTCGACCGTCCCGCGCACGGTCATGCAGCGCGATCCGTCGTGCTCTCCGCGGTGGTTGGTGCTAGTGACAGTGGCCAAGCTGGCGCTGACGGTGCCGTCCGACGTGTTCCCTCCCGACGCCTCGATCGCGTTGCTGCTGCTGCTGTTGCTGTTGCCGACGCCCCCACCGCCGCTCGAGTGCTGGTACTGGTGCTCGCGTGGGAGGCTGCGCGACTCGCCAAAGTCGGTCAGCTTGACGCAGTGGCGCACGTCCACGAGGAAGTTGGACGGCTTGATGTCGCGGTGCAGGAACGGCGGGGAGAACGAGTGCAAGTACGCGACCGCACGCGCCGCGTCCAGCATGTACGCGAGCTCCACGAGCATCTCTCGCGCGCTAGCGTCCGCCTCGGGGTTCTCGGCCTTGCTCCTCCTCCTCCTCCTGGCCTTCTTCTTGGCGCTGGAGGTCGCGAGCGAGCGCATCACGTCGTCCAAGCTGCCCTGGCAGAGCTCGGACACGAGGCAGATGGTCGGCGGCAGGATGCACATGCCGAGGAAGCGCACGACGTTGGGGTGGCGCAGCGACCCGCAGAGTGCGGCCTCGTGCGAGAAGGCGGCCACCGTTTCGTCCGTGAAGTCCGCGGGCGTGTACACCTTGACGGCCACATCCAGTCGCGAGCGCAGGACCCCGCGGAAGACGGCGGCGCTGGCGCCGGCGCCGATGCGCTCGCGGATCTCGAGGTACGCGAAGTCGATGATGAACTTGCGGTGCATCTCGATCAGCACGTGCAGCCCCTGCGACGAGATGCGCTCGTGCAGATCCAGCGCGTTGCCTGCGCCGTTGCTCTTTGGTTGGCGCGCTAGGCGCATGCGCAGGTCGCGCTGGAGAGCGCACGCGCGCTGGCCGAGGCCGCGCCAGTGCTCCGTGTCGGCCTTGAGCACGCGCCAGACGGCGAGCGGCAGCAGCGCCGACCACGCGACCGTCGCGAACACGAGCGCCGACCCGGCCGTCCCGCTGTTGGCGCCGTAGAGGAAGACCACGGAGCTGACGAGCAGCAGTGCGTGGTAGACGGCCGCGAACGCGCAGTACTCGCGCAACGACCGCTTGGAGGCGCGCGCCGGCGGCTTGAGCGTGAGGTACAAGTAGAAGGCGAACACTCCGGCGCGAGCGAGCGGCAGAAGCCACTGGTCGCTCGAGGAACCGGCGAGCTGCAGCGTCCAGGCGATGGGCAGCGAGTAGCCAGCGAGCACGAGCGTGAGCAGCGCCGAGCGACGCAGCGCAGGCAGAGACACGCTCTTGTGCAGCAGGAACACGGGCACGAGCAGCTGCGCGAACTGCCGGCCGGCGTGCTCGGCCTCGCTCATGAGCACCAGCTGAAGCGTGGAGACGGACGGGCCGTCAGACGCGAGGAGGGAGGCGAGCGCGAGCGACAGCAGGAAGAGCATGGCCGCACTCAGAGACCACAGCAGCGGCTCGAACGCCGGCAGGATCAGCTTGCGCGCCGCCCCGGCGTCTCCGCGTAGCGCCGAGTGCCGGTTGCGCCGCAGGTAGGCGATCAGCAGCGCGCAGGACGTCAGTAGCAGCGAGTACTCGACAGCGTCGGCCACGTGCACGGCCGTGCGCGCCGATCCATCCACCGCCGCCAGCGTCATGGAGAAGTGGAGGTGGTGGGGAGGGCGCAGGCTCAAAAGTGGGGCAAGGAGAGACGGGTGAGCCTCCAGGATAGGGAGACCGTGGGCGGACGAGGGCGCGCTGACGTCCGCATTGCGCTCTTGACCGTCCAAGCGGAGCTGCAACCCACTCCCATCGGCCCAGGGCGTCCGCTGCTGTTCCGTTCGTTCTACCGGAAGGCGAGTAATACGTACGCTCGTCATCAAAATGGCGAGCGCCAAAGAGCTCAGTCACCGTCCGGCCGGCCGGTTCGCTTGATGGCTGACTGGGTATGGTGGTGAGCGACGGATGGAAAGATGCTACGGTAAGGAGATCACTGGCGGACCACAAGTGTTATGCTTCGGGACGCGAGCGAAGCTTCCTCGACCGTTTATCAGCGCGCGACTTTCGCTTGTCAAGTCGGCGCCGCTTTCGATATCGAACGCGCCCCACTTTGCGGGAACGAGCCGCGGAACCAACCGAGCGAAGAGGCAGGAGGCAAAAGCCGGTGATGAGAATGGAGGACGCGTGGAGTCCACAACTCGTCACCCACTCGTGTTCGGGTCCTTTAAAGCGGCATGGCGTCCTGAAGAGCTGATGGACTGGGTGCTGACGTTCCCGAAGAGTCACGTTCACGTTGAAGTTGCTCCGAGAGTGTATAGTATACACCTGTCGCGTCACACGTTGTATCATTCCACGACCGCTGGACGCCAAAGGTCACTCGCTCGATCTATCGCTCGCCCTCTCCGTCCAGCGACCAGCCCTCGATCCGACACTACAGTAGACCGTCAGCTGCTGCTCTCACGATGATGGCGAGGCATCCAGAGGACCCTCTCGGTCTCAACAAGCGACGAACAGACCACCAGGATGGGCTCCCAAGGCCGCTCCAAGGGCTCCGAGACGCCCTGCGCGCGTCCCTGGCGGGCGTCATCATCGCCATCGGTACGTGTCTGCACAGTGCGTCGCGATGGGTGACCGAGCGCCCTCCCAACTCACACGTCGTTCGCCTCCCAGTGGTCTGTCCGTGCGCGATCGGGTTCGCGAGCGTCATCTACGCGCACCCGGCGTTCGCGCCGGCGCTGCCGCTGCTCACCAAGCTCGTCTTCCTGTCCAGCGTCGCGCACCAGCTCGTCATCTGCGCGCTGTCGCCGCTGCCCTTCGCCATCGCGCAGGTGCAGGACGCCGGCCTGCTTTTCCTCTCGAGCATGGCGACGGCCATCATGACGTCTCTAGGACCCGACGTCCCTCTCCACGAGCGGGTCGCGACCGTGGTCGTGCATCTGAGCGTCAGCACCGCACTCGTCGGCTGCGGACTGCTCGTCATTGGCCGCGCGCGGCTCGCCAGTCTCGTGCAGTACCTCCCTTCACCCGTGATCGGCGGCTACCTCGCCTTCATGGGGCTCTTCATGGTGCGCGGCGGCGTCTCGCTCTCGACGGGTTTGCACCTCGCAGTGCTGAGCGACTGGAAGCAGCTCGTTGTCGGCGATGAAAGCGGCCGTAACGTGATGCTGCTGGCACCCGGACTGCTCGCCGGCCTCTCCCTGTCCGCTCTCACGTCGCGCTTCCCACGCCACTTCTCCGTGCTGTTCCCGATCTGCCTGGTCGCCATGCCCGTCGCGTTCTACCTCGTGCTGTGGCTCTCGGGCGCGACCATTGACGACGCGCGCACCGCTGGGTTCCTGCTCTCTCCGCCCGAACAGACTGCTGATCGCGCCCCCACCTCGCTGCTCGACGCGTACAGACTGTTCGACCTGAGCGCGGTCCACTGGTCGGCCATGTTCCCGAGCCAACTGCTGCCCCTCGCGAGCATGCTTGTCATGATCGCGTTCGGCTCGTCGCTCGACATCGCCTCCATCAGCATGGGTACGGGCTGTGCCGTCGACTACGACCAGCAACTGCAGACTGTGGGCACCTCCAACGTCGTCAGCGGCCTCGTGGGCGGCGTCTCGGGCTCGTACATCTTCAGCCAGACGCTTATCAGCCACCGCTTCCGACCGTCGGGCAACGACTCGTCGCCCATCTCGAGACTCAGCGGGCTCTCCCTCGCGACCTGCGAGCTCTCGATCGCCGCGCTGCCCTTCCCGCTCATGACGGTGCTGCCCAAGTTCCTCTTTGGCGCTGTGATGGTATTCATTGGTGTCGAACTGCTCAAGACGTGGCTCGGACCCGACGCGTTCCGGAAGCTGCTGCTTGGCGAGTACCTCACCGCGCTGGGCACCTTCCTCTGCCTGAACGCGCTCGGCGTTCAGCTCGGCTTGGCCGCGGGTGTGGCGCTCGCAGCGCTCGCCTTCCTCGTGGAGTACGCGCGCGCGCAGACCGTCCGCATCGTCCACAAGACGAGCAACGTCATCCGCAACGCCGAGCAGCACCGACTGTTGTACTCGAGCGAGGAAGCGGTCGACGGGAGCGGGACCAAGCAGCAGGCAGTTGTGACGGTGGAGCTGCAGGGACACCTCTTCTTTGGATCGGCCACGCGCATCCAGAACGTGGTCAAGCACGCCGTCCTCGTGCGGTCTCGGTCGGCTCTGGGACGATCCAGACAATCCACGAACCGATTGGGTCGCCATGGAGGCGGCAGCGTCTGCTCCACTGCGACCACGATCGCTACAAGCTCCTCGCACTCGGATCTCTCGTCATACGGTGACGAATCCGAGTACCTGCCGCTCGTGAACCGCGCCATGCCCTTCCCGCTGTACGGAGACGCCGCTACTGCTGACGGTGGCGCCTGCGCGCTCGAGGCGCTCGACGGAACGCCCGCGAACGAGCTCGGCAGCTGCGACGGGCGCTCGTGCTGTCACCCGACACGCACTCGCTTCGTGGTGTTCGACTTTTCTCGCGTCTCGGGCATCGATGCCACCGCCGCGCGCGCCTGCTTCCTTGCACTCAAGGTGCTGCTGGATCGAGCCAAGGTCTCGGTCGTGTACTGCGGCATGCGACCAAGAATTGAGGCGCTGCTCCGCGCTAACAGCGTGCTGCCTCCAGCTGGTGTGGATAGTGATCATCACCACGAATCGTTCCGCTACTGCCGCGTTGCCCAGGACTTGGACCTGGCGCTCGACTGGTGCGAGCAGCAGCTTATCGCGGACGCTGCCCGGCACCTGCGAGCGCTGTCGATCGAGTGCGGCACTCCCCTGGCAGCGAAGTCCCCTTCGTCCGAGACTCCGTTGTCGCTGCCGCACGTGCTGCGCGCGTACCTTGACCGCTTGGATAGTCAGATCGACACGGATGCTCTAGTCAAGGAGTTGGCCAGCCACTTCGTCGTTAGCGCCTGGCAGCCGCAATGTGAGGTTTTCGCGCTCGACGAACCCGCCGATGCTTGGTTCGTGCTGCTTTCAGGACAGGTGGAGCTCTTCACACCCGTGCCCAGCTCCCCACCGTCGACATCGTCCGTGATGTCGTCCAGGGGCGAGTTGGTGGGCCGCGTGCGCCCCGGATGTGTGTTCGGCGACATGGACTTTGTGCTGAGGCAGCCGCGCGTCGTGGCGGCCGTAGCGACCGCGCCGAGCACGCTCGTCGCGCGGATGGACCGCCGTCATATGTGCGCTCTACGGCCCGAGCTGGCGCTGGTGCTGCACCAGGTGCTGCTGCGCGCTTCCATCATAACGGTCAACGAGAAACTGCACGCGCTCGCCATTTGAGGTGTCGATTGTCTGTGCCGTTCGTGATCAGCAACGTTGCCGTCGCCGCTGGAGAATCTCCAGCACCTGGTAGGAGACCACAACACGCGATAGTCAGCGATTCGATCGACAGGTGAGACCAATTACATGCAGTGAGATGTTCATAACGCAATGCAGAGGCTTGACGTACTCCTTCGGAGCCGAGCGGAGGTGGCGTCGCGCGATTTCTCGGATCGCTCGCGCTCGTCCCGCCGTCCTGCTGGTTGTTCGGCTCGGGCTGCATCATCAGCTGCGACTTGAGCACGCTGCGGATGTGTTCGGGCGCGTCTACCGCCTCTCGCTCGTCGTCTTCCTCGCGACTGGCGTCCGTCCACTTGCCGTTCATTCTCGTTTTACCCGTCGACGAGCTGGATGCGAGCGCCCCGAGTCGGCTCGGCAGCGGAACCTTTGACGATGGAGTACTGGGCAGCACGGCAAGTGCTGGTGCCGCCGACATGGGGCGCGCCTGCGTGGGTGTGCCCATCAGAGACGCTGAGCGACGGGTGCGCTTGGCCTCTATCGGCTGGGTGACGCCATAGACCGTAAGCGGCTGCCGATACAGCGGTAAGGTCGACGAGGGCGCTGCGACTTCATCCCTGGTATGAGCACTGACTCCCTCCAACGCGAGCCGCAGTTGTCGGCACCGTTCCGTGAGCTCCGCGATCAGCGCCTCCTTCTCATGCTGCGCCAGCTCGGACCGCGCCAGCGACAACCGCTGCACTTCCAGCTGCGCGTTTGCGTCTGTCAGTTGCGCGTCTCTGGCTGCGATCTCGCCCTCGAGCGCCTGGATCTTGGCAAAGAGCGCGTCGAGGTCCGTCTCGCTCCAGTCGCCGACGCACACGCCCAGGTGCTCGTACGCCTGCCGCACGATCCGCGCAAGCAGCAAGTATATCGCTCGCCCAGAGTCGCCGCTGGGGTTTCCGCCTCGCTCGGCGCTCTTCTTGGCGTGCAGTCGCTTCTTCCTGTCTGAGTCGACCCGAGACGGCGACGTAAGAAGCGCAGACAGATCGACAAAGATGCCGCCGCTTTGCTGCTCTCGACCGCACAGCATCTCCAGACGCGCGAGCACGCGCTTGCGCTCGTGGGCCACGCGAAGCCCCAGCTGATCGCCGAACTGTTTCTCTATCTCGAACCGAAGCCTCGCCTCCAGCGTCGCCCGCCCGCCGTCGTACAGTCCATTGGGCATCACGGCGTCACCAGCATCTTCATTGAGGAACGCAGTGATTCTCCGCTCCAGCAGGTCGGCATGGCCATCGCCAATGTCGCCATGAGCTTGCCACTCAGCAATCGCATCCTCGAGGGCTCGAAGCCGGGCGTCGCGGCGCTCGAGGTGCTCTTGCACTCTCTCCAGCTCCGCGACGTATGCACGTTTGGCCTCATCCACTCGCGTCAGATCGTCGACCCTTCGAGCGCTCGCGTCTAGCCTGAACTGCAGCTCACGCTGCTCGTGTCGCCACTTGTCGCGCTCGCGTTCCAGCTCCGCAACGCGCTCCTTGCCTGCGACCAGCTCCGCCTTGGCCTCCGCCAACAGACTCGTAGCGCGCGAGAGCTCGCCCTGGACTTTAACCGTCTGGTCCTGTGCCTGTTGCTCGCGCTTGTCGCTCGCTCGCTGCTCGCACTCGAGCTCGACGATCTGCTGCTTGGCACCCGCGAGCTCCTTGTTGGCCGTCGCCAGCGCCTGTCGCAGGTTCTGCTCCACCAGCTCGGACGCCGTTAGCGCCATCGCCTTGAGCATGGGCGAGCCGCTGGACTCCGAGCTCCCTCTTCCAGGCGACGTGGACGCGAATACGGACGACGACCTGCGACGACTGGTGTGCTGGTTTCCGACACTCGCACCGCCGCCGCCGCTCCGGGTCGCGATCAGCGTGTTCTTGAGCTGCTCTGCCTCGCGGCGACTCGCCCGCAGCGCCTCCAGCAGCTGCTCGTTCGCCGTCTCGACGTTCGTGTAGGCCGAGCGGAGATCCCGCAGCGTCGCGCGCAGATGCGCCTCGCGGTCGCGGTGCGCCTCCGTGACCTCCTTCAGGTGCTGCTCATGCAGCGCCTCGCGCTGGCGAGCCTGCTCCGCACGCAGACACGCCTCGAGCGTCGCGAACCGGTCCATCTCCTTCTTAAGGGTGCTGCGCGTACGCCGCAGCTTGTCCTGGTACATGTCGCCTTGCTTGGCTAGCGCGCGCTTCGCCGATAGCTGCGCGCGCGCCAGGCTTTCGAACAGCGCCTCACTCGCTGCGTCCGCGTGTCTGGCGATCTGGGCCGTCAACGACTGCAGTTCGCGGTGGATGGCCTCGTCCACGCGGTCGTTCAGCACCGAGACGTGATTGCGCCACGCAGCCTCGCCACGGACGAACACGGCGTCCGCCTCCGCCTGCGTCTGAACGGCCTGGAACGCATCGATCAGCGAGTTGGCGACCGCGCGAAGCTGGTCGTCGAGCGCCGCGCGCCACTCGCGGAACGGCAGCGACGTCGCGATCGCGTCAGCCTCCGCGTCAAACGCTGTCGAGTGTGGGAGGTCGTTGACGGAGCCATTTGAGGTCGTTGCGGCGCTGTCAGCGCTCTCGCTCGCTGTTTGTGGACCGATCGACTGAGCCGCTGAACGACTCGCTTCGGTTGGTGGCGCCACCGTCGAGGGGTTCAATGGTCCGACCGGATCGTGAGCACCGGCTGAGACTGTGTCTGCTTCCGTCCAAGGCGACATCGGCTCCTAAGGTAGAGGACGCCCTCCTCGTCTGTTGTCTGGCTTGGTATCGGCGTGCTGCGGTCTGGCCGAGACGAACAGGGGCGCGAAGGCAGCCTTCCCGAAAATAGAGTAGACCTGCAAGGGACAAATAGAACGGATGTGTACATACCACCACGACCTCCCAACCGATATCCTTGACGAATCAACCACCGCAGGAGATGACAGGAGATGCACAGCACAAACCATACCGCACCTTTGCCTTCATGTATCCACAATCTGCGCGTCGGCGGCCGCTCTCTAACCTCGTCCTTGACCTCCCCTGCGCTTATCAGTACGCTTTGCGCCTTCCTCTTCGCAGCATGATGACAATCGGCGCCTCCGTCTACTTGGGCAGCGCGGCGGCGATCACAAAGTCAAAGCCGAAGCGCACCTTGCCGCCCGCGAGGCACTCGCGCACGCGCTCGTCCAGGTTGTCCAGCTCCGTCTCGAGCGCGCGCGCGAGCGCCTCGTCGCGGAACAGCACGAGCTGGTTGCGCGCCACCTTGAGCTGACGCTGCGCCGTGTCGCGGCTGTACACGTTGGTCATCTTGACGCTGCCGAACTCGGTGAGCCCCGCGATCCGCAGCTGGTGCTGGTACCACGTCACGGGGAACTCGCGGTAGCAGCGGCGGCCCGCCAGCAGGATGCAGGCGTCGCGCGTGCGCGCCATCTCCTGCAGCAGCGCGCCCGCCCGCGTCTCGGTCTCGGACGCGTCCGTGGGCGCTGCTGATTCGCTCAGCGGCTGCAGACCGATCATGTACATGCGTCCGCCGGGCTTGAGCAGCCTGCGCAGCCGCTCGCACACTTGTTCCTGCGTTCACGGCGTCAAAAGGCGGCCAGGGGCGGTGGGAAAAGGCGAGACCGACGCTCTACGCACCTGGTAGAAGGGCGCGAAGCCCTCGATGGCGCCGATGAGATAGTCTACGCGCCGGCCATCAGCCACGAGAGTCAGTATCGGTCTCGGACGTCCAAACCACTACACTAAGCGCTTACCGGCGATGATGACGTCGAAGGGCGCCTCGCCAGCCAGAAACGATGCGTCCTGCCAGTTTCCGGCCACCACTTTGAGCGCGTCGGCGCCGCCCGGCAGCGGGAACTCGCGCTCGAGCGTGGCCGACAGCGTCGGCTCGCCCGTGACGGCCACCATGGACGAGAACGCGGCCTGGCCCTGCGCCTGACGCGCCAGCCCCGTGAGCCAATGCAGCGAATGGCGGCCCGTGCCCGCGTCCAGCACGCGCCCCCACGGCTTCGGCTGCCTGCGCTCGTGCTCCTCGATCCACAGGAACAGCGCGTCCGTCTTCTTGGCGGGCGGCGGCGGCGACATGATGGGCGACGTGATTGGCAAAGTGGGGAGGACAGCGGGGCGTCAACGTGTATGGACGTCGAGGTTGAGTACGTATTGAACGTTGACAATGTACATGCATTTTACATGTTCGGAAACGTGCATTTACATGTAATTGCAGCTTACGTATAACGGACGACATCATGTAATATTAGTATGCTCGATAGTTACTACGCCTTCATAATGGACGGATTCCCGCAGGAATTTAGAACGAAATTTAGATAACTCAGATCTGTAGAACTTTATAAGTCTGTAGGACCCCCCTGCCCACCCCACATATTTGTATAGTCCCCGACCTGTCAGAAACCGTATTATTTTGACTAAACCTAGTTTAGACCTTTTAAATTGCCTACGGGAATTCGTCCACTGATATGTTGCAGTGCGTATGAGTCGAGTCGAACGAGTACTACTCGAGTAGTACTGCACGTCTCTCCTTAACCGTCGCGGCAGAAACACGTCAGTTATGATTGGTTTCGTCCAACCCTCGCGCCAGTGCCACGTCACGAGTGCAGTTGGAATCATTTAGCGCCCGCGTGCCCCCCCCCTTTGTTGCGCGTCGCCACATCCGGAAACCAATCCAAGCAGCAACTCGCCCGACTCGATCACCATGGCCAGGAACCCGCGCGTGATCGCTCTCTTCGACGTCGACGGCACACTCACGGCCGCGCGCAAGGCGAGTTCGTGTCGGTCGGTACGTTGGTATAACAGAAGAGGGGCTGACGGTGGTGGTGGCATGTGGTGGTGTCCAACAGTCGGCGACGCCGGCGATGCTGGCGCGGCTCAAGAAGCTGCGCGAGCAGATTACGATCGGCGTCGTGGGCGGCTCGGACCTGGTCAAGCAGAAGGAGCAGCTCGGCGAGAACGGTGCGTCCGCGTACGGCCCCGGTCGGAGGGACCTGCGTGAAGGGACGGAAGGGGATGGTACTGACGGACGATCGCCATGTTACGCAGTTGTGAACGAGTTCGACTACAGCTTCTCGGAGAACGGGCTGGTGGCGTACCACGAGGGTGCCAAGGTGGGTGAGACGAACCTCAAGACCCAGTACTCGAACGAGCAGATCAACCGCCTGGTCAACTTTTGCCTGCGCTACATCGCGGACCTCGACATCCCCGTCAAGCGGTGCGTACTGGGGAGCGCGCGGTGTCTGGAGGGGAGTTAGTAACGTTTTGACTGACCGACTCGCCCTTTACTAATCCGACAGCGGCACGTTCGTGGAGTTCCGCATGGGCATGATCAACGTGTCGCCCATCGGCCGTAACTGCTCGCAGGACGAGCGCGACGCCTTCGAGCAGTACGACCACGTGCACAACGTCCGCAAGGCGTTCGTGGACAAGCTCAAGCACGAGTTCGCTGACTACAACCTGAACTTCGCCATCGGCGGCCAGATCTCCTTCGACGTGTTCCCGGCGGTACGAGCGGCGCGAGAGACCCTAGAGGCGACGATCACGTCCGCTAACGGCGTCTCTTGTTTGTGAACGACAGGGCTGGGACAAGACCTTCTGCCTCCGCTACCTGGACCCCAAGGACTACGACGAGATCCACTTCTTCGGCGACAAGACGCACGAGGTAATGAACGCACTGCTGCTATGGTCTTCGAGGCATGCTCGTGATCGATCGACTGACGGCGCGATGGCTCCACCAACAGGGCGGCAACGACTTCGAGATCTACACGCACGAGCGCACCATCGGCCATTCGGTCACGTCCCCCGAGGACACCATGAACCTGCTGGACGAGCTCTTCCCTTGAAAGGTGTGCGCTCATCAGCCGCCCGCGGTTCCCGCGTCGACCAGTGCCGTATGAGGCCGACCAACGTCGCAACCCGCCGGTCTATTCCTCACCCGCTCGATTTCGCA
>JAADXW010000278.1:0-27149 GCA_023337975.1 Phytopythium ostracodes
AGGGTTTTGTATTGGATCCTCTGTTCTTTAGTTTTGTCCGTGTGTCATTTTCGGTTTTTTGTATGGGAGCCACTCGATAGACGGCAAATCAGCGGCTCTCATCCTATGCCACCCCTTAATGTGTCCGTCAGGAACAACATATCTAAACAGCGTGCTCAGAAGTGCAATGGTTGCCGAGATCCAGCGATTTTAGAGCGTTCATAAAATTTTGTCCGGCACTTTAAATATCAATAATTCCAAAAGACAATGCTCACTGACCTGTTATATCTTATACGGGGGACACAGCACAGTAGTGTAAATGATCCTGTTCCTTGTTACTGACTTCATACCACCTCCTGCCAACACGGGAACACTTGACTTGAAGCGGTTGACTTGACTGATTGAGGTGCTGCTCACGGTCAACCGCGCGCACTGCTCCGCTCTGCCGACTGGGAGCCAGGAAGCGGGCACCAGTGCCACTCTGACCGCTGGCCGTGGTCGTCCGATCTCGCGCTTGGCGTCCAAATCAGCTCTCGACCAAGAGCTAACAGATACGGGAGCTGGGCTCGGCGGCTCGCCATGGTGTGACACCGGCGTTACCAACCGCCAGACTCGCGACCAGATCGCACTGAGGAAGCGAGGTCCGTGAGTGCACTGTTCTGTTGTGCACACAGTACAGTAGTGTGTACACCATTTCCAAATCAAAATGCTAAAATGGCAACTCGCCTTGCAAAATAAGGTTATATAAAAATGAAGGTTTTAACACAATAAAAAGGGAATTTTCCAAAAAATGTAATTACGGGTCAGTCTCATCTCAAACAAAACCACAACAGTACTATTCACTACTTTCCCAACTGCATGTCCTCACCTTGTTCGGCAGCGAAACAAGCACGCATACAGTGGCGCTCCGTGCGCGCCACCAATTGTTGCGTAATGGACCCTTTGCACGTATCCACGGCCTCCTTCATCAGAGCCAAACGATGCACAGTGTATGTGTCGTACTGACCGCGAACAAAGAACTCCTCCTTGCGCTCCGCCATGAAATGACGCATTTTTGCCTGAAGCACGCTCCAGCGACCCTCGATTGTGTTGAGTATGGGGCTGTAGGGGGCGAGGCGGAGCACCACTAACTTGCTCGCGTTCATGATCCCGTCGGAGGCAAGCATCTGGCGGGCGAGCTCCTCGACGCCACTGTGCGCCGGCGCGTTGTCGGTAATGACCACAGTTTTGTTGCTTGGCTGCAGCTCACGGTGCTCATCCGAGCCGAACGCAGCCAAGAACAAATTCGTGATTAACCGAGCGTTTTCATCCTTCTTAATCGATCCCTCGTACGTCTGCACGAGCACGATGCCGGTGCCCGACAATACGGCGCCATGGACGTGGAGATTGGCTCCCTGGGAGGGGGGAAGTCCAACAACCGCGCGCTCTCCAACACGGGACCATCTCTCGGACCGCGACAGGTACAAATTGAAGTTGGTCTCATCGTGAAAATGACCATGTCGTCGCTTGAGATGCGGCCGTTCAGCTTCTTGACAAACTCCGCCCGCTTGGCCTTGTTGGTGGTGTTGCTCATCGTCACCTTCTCGATCCTCAGCTCCTTGATACTGTACACCATGACCTGAAGGGCACGGTGCGCGGGCGACTCGCTGATGTCCACGCCAAGGTCACTCCGAATGCAATCACACATCTGCTTGCACGTCTGGCGGCAGTCGTCGTCCAAGTACTCCTCGATCTTCGCCATCACGTCGACGGTCATCTTGACGCGCGACCGGCGTACGCCGCCACGCTGCTTGGGTGGGCTTGTAGTGCGGAGGATGGCCCGGCGGGCCGTCCAGTAGGTCACATCGTTGCTCGTGGCGACCGCTTTCCAGTCGCGTCCTTCTCTGAAAGCGCGAACGACGCGCTCCTTGGCTTGCTCGCGCTCGTGCTGACGATCTTTCTTGGTTGGTGTTGGCGTTGACCACATTTTTGGAAATGAAAGTAGCGCGAGAGCAATAAAGATACGTGCGCTGGGGGAATGAATGGCAGCAAAGCGACAGAAGCGAGTGGCTGTCTGATTTGCGCCAAACTTGCAGCTTTTGGCGCCAAAATTTGGAGCGTGGTGATAAAATGCGGCTTTGGTTGAGATTACAACCACACGAAAATTGCACAATTGGGAAATGCGCTCTTTTTTTTTTTTTTGCAAAATTGATGGTCTGTCTCTACCGCGTTTTGCACAGTGAATTCTCCTTTTTTGCATTTTGATTTGGAAATGGTATAGACTCTGGGCTTACGTCCAGCTGAGCTCATGACGATGTAGGACTCGCTGGCCGCAACAAAGATCGAAAGACACGCGGAACAAGATCGCGGGCTAGTTTCCGCGCAACCAGCTTGCGCGTGAGTAACTCGGCACGATCACGATTCCAAAAAATAAAATGTTACTTATCGCGCCAACTCATTTCGCGTCTGGTGCGCACATACTACCGAGACAAATAAGAAAGAGGAAGTCCCAGGCAGGCACTCACATCAACAGGTATCCCCCTCACACTGCCACTGGTGACGGAGGGAAGCGACTGGAGATCCTCCGACGATGGCAAGCTCTGCGGCTCGCTGTCGCGCCCGCTGCGCCACCGACGATTAGGCAGGGCCGCCTACCACCCGCGCAGCTTGATGGAGCGCAGCAGGCGGTACTGCTCCTTGATGCGCGTGCGGAACTCCTCCTCATCTCCCTCGTTCTTGGCGAGCGCCATCTCCCGCTGCAGCTTGGACAGCTCCGCGATCTGCTCGTACAACATACTCGCCGAGACGGGCTCCTCAAACCGCGGTGGAAGCGCGCGCGCCGTGCGGAGCAGCTTGGACGGCTTGGCACTGCCGATCCAGCTCGTGTCGCTGTTGCGCACAGGCGGGTCGGCGTCAAACGCCTCGTCTTCCAGCTCCATTTCCTCGGGCGTCAGCACTGACGCGATCGACTCGCGGCACTCAAACTCCAGCTGCCGCAGCTTCTCGCGCAGCGCCTCCATCTTGCGGTCGTGCTCACTCTGGAACTCCTCCATCATGTCCGTGTTGCGCCACGTCATGCCTGGGTCACTCACGCCGGCTGGTTCGTCGTCACCATCGACCTCGAGCTTCGAGATCCGGTGGCCGACGTTATCCAGCGCGAGCTTGTTCAGCTCCGCCATGCGCTCTTTGTGTCGCTTCTCCATGTCGCGCATGGTCATGGTCGAGTGGAAGCCGCTCGTCATGTTCGAGACGTTGACGAGTTTCCGGTTGCGATTTGCACGGACCTGCTCCATCAGGTCTTCCGTCGGCCGGTTGATGAGGTCCTCGTCCAGCTGCGACATATCCGACATGTTGGACTCGCGCGGGGTGCTCGGCCGCTCCGACTGCTCGGTGCTGGACGAGCTGCCAAACGTCTGCTTGAAGGAAGCGAACTCGCTGTCGTACGTGCTGTCCTCACCGATTGTGGGCACAAACTCCAGGTGGCTTTGGTCAAACTCGTTGGTCGACCGAGCACTCGGGCGCTGCTCGTGATCGCGAGGGCCCATGAACGGGCTGGTATTGTCCACATCCACCTCAGACGCCTCCTCCTCCTCCTCCTCCTCCTCCTCCTCATCGTCGACGCCAAACTTGGAGATGCGCGTGCCAACGTTCTCGACCGCAATCCGGTTGAGTTCGTCCATCCGCCTCTGGTGTTCGGCCGCCATGTCTTCCATCACTTCAGTCGACCGCTCCACCTCATCAATGGAGAACACAAAAGTGCCGCTACGCTTGACGCGTGTTCTGGACATTGCCAGCTCATCATAGTCGTCTTCGTCGGCGTCTGAATCCAGCAGGCGCGAAATTCTGGTACCCGTGTTGTCCATGGCGATGCGATTTAGCTCCTCCATGCGTCGGTGGTGCTCCTCCTCGATCGACAGCATTGCCTCGGTCGACCGGAACACTTCCTCGCGTGGGACTGCAACGTTGCGGTGCGAGCGCACTTGCTCCATCAGGTCCTCCGTCGGGCGATTGATCAGGTCCTCGTCAAACATTGTCGACTCACGCGGCGAGCTGATCCGCTCCAGCAGAACGACAGTTGACCTGCGGCCTGCCGGCTCCTCCAAGATCGCGACATCAGCGGGTGGCACCGTTTCGCTTGGACGACTGCCGTGCTCGGCTGCAGGCTTCGGGACGCTCTGCAACGCGTCGAACGTCAAGTCATCCATTTTCTCCGAAGGCGGCACGCTCACGCGCACAGATTCCTTCGAGAAAGTGTCGGTCGACCGAGCGGCGCCAACCGTGCGGCTGGTTCGGATCGAGATGAGCTTCGAGTTCGTCGGCGCCTCAATTTTCGTTGAGGTGCTCTCGTCTTCGACACTCGTCGCGTCATGCTTGTTGCCGCTGCCCCCCTCGCTGTCGCCGTTGGAAAACCTCGACTTGGTGGTAGCGGCCACAGCTGAGCTCTCGACCACGCTCGCGTGCTGGGCATCGTAACCGACCTGCTTGGAAGAAGAATGTGAAACTTGTCGTTGGTTGGAAGAAGACCGAGAAGAACCCACGCTCTGCTCACGACTACCGGCTTTCTTGGAGGACGAACGAGACGACGCGACACTGGCAGGTCGTTGCTGCGGGCTGCCCAACTTGTTCGAGGACGAACGTGAAGAGGTGATACTAGCAACGCCATGCTTCCGACTGTCGGGCTTATTGGAGGACGGACGCGACGGCGGAATGCTGGCGACGCTGATTTCGCGCTCAGTCGCATGTTCCGTATTGGACTCGCACGAAACCTTCTCCACCTGCATCCGTCGGATTTCTTCCATGCGCTTCTCGTGCTCAGCGGTGATTTGTACCATTGCTTCCGGCGAGCGATAGTCTCCTTCAGGGGAGAACTGAATCGTACGACTACGATTGGCGCGGACCTGTGATAAAATCGCAGAGCTCGTCGTGTCGCGGAGAGTGGGGTTCTCAAACTGGCTTACGTCTCGCTTTGCCACCTTGGTCGTTCGGCGATCGTTCTTGTTGGCGAAGTTCTTGTCATTCTCCCCAGTCGATTCGTCGTCGCTTCCGAAAATCTTCCTTTCCGTCATCAACGGACCGTCCACTTGCTTCTGGGGTCGCGAGTTATGCGCACGGAGTGCACTAGCATACAGCTTACTGTAGTTGTCGTCGGCGTCGGCGTCGGCGTCCTCACTCGTAGGAGAATATGGTGGAGGAGGCGGCGGCGGGAGACTAGGGCGGGAAGAGTTTGAGGCGCGCGCAGGCTTCGACACTCGCCCATACTCACGAGAGTAATCGCGGATCGAAAGCGTCGGATTATAACGACGTGCCCGCTTATCCAGCTCTTCGTCGGTGTCTTCCGGCGTGAGGAAGTGGCTGGCTCCAAGCATGCTGCTAGCAGACGATGCCTTCGGATCGGACGTTGTGTTGGCAGACTTGTTCGTGCTTCGCGTCTTCCACGCGGAACTGGTCACGCTGCTTTCTTTCCAGAACGCACTGCTCACTTCGCTGTAGCGCTCGATGTCGTCTTCGTCGATATCAGGCGCCACTGGCAGCACTAATGAATCCGCCGACGTACGCGTGAATCTTGATTGCGCAAAGACACTGGCCGACGACTGCTCTTCCAGGCCGTCGTCATCGCTCTCCCCGTCCGGGTCGTCGACATCTGCCGCTCCGAACTCGCCGCTATTGTTCGCCTTCGATGCGAGCGCATTCTTCGCAACCATGCCATCATAGTTGGTCACATTCTCATCGGCGCGCGAGAACGAGTAGTGCGTTCCGTTCTCGTCTCGTCGGATCAGCGAGTAGTGCGTCTCATTCTCGTCGCGGCGAATCTGCGCGTACGTCGGCGTGGCCTGAAGTTGCGCGGCGGCGGGAAAGTCGTCGCTGCTTTCCATCGTGGGCGACGTGCTGTAACATTTCGAGCAAATGCGCGTCTTGGTGATCGGGCGGCCGGGCACGTCGACCTCCATGACGGGCGCGCACGCCTGGCACACAACTTCACCGCACATTCGGCATCGCGTCTTGCGCACAAACAGCGAGAACTTGCGTGAGCAGTTGAGGCACTGTGTGCGCGAATTCTTGGGCATCAGCTCCTTTTTCTTGAGCAGCGCGTGGCGGCCCATGCGCGCCATTTGGATCTCACGGCTGATCTTGACGACCGACAGAATGCGTCGCTTGAGCGCTGCGTTCAGAAGAAAGTGCGGGAGCCGGCTGGTGCTCTTGAAGTTGATCTGCAGACTGTGCATCACGTCCATGTAGCCTTCGCGCTCGGCCTCGACGAACACGTAGCCCGAGTGGTACATACTGCCGCGGACGGTGCCGTCCAGCTCGGGGCAGCTCGGCAGCTTGATCGAGTGCATGCTGAGCACCCACCCGCGCCGGCCCGACGCGTGACGGAACGTGTCTTGACACTCGAGGAAGCAGTAATCACGCGCGCGAGAGAACCTGGACGGGCCCTCGTACGACTGATACTTGACGGCCACGCGATAGAAGGGGTTCCCGGACACGCCGTGCACGAGAGAGTAGAGCACGCCGGCGTCCAGCACATCGTCGGGCTGCCGCGCGCGCATTTGCTCGGTCGTGCGCTGGTCAAAGTACCACGCAACCTCCTCGATCGTGCCCAACATGGTGGTCACGCCGCACAGGAACTCCGTGCCCGCTGTCGACGCGTTCTCAAAGCTGCCCTCGCCGCGGTACATCTGGATCCCGCGGAACTTGCCCGTGTAGTGCCACTGCACCGGCCCGTCCAGCGTGTGCGCGTGGTCGATGAGCGCCAGCGACGCCTCCTTGGCCTTGCGCTCCATGTACGCGCGCTCCGCGGGCGACAGCGCCGGCAGCTTGGCGCCCGACGGGTCCGATGGCGGGAACCGCGTGTCCGCCACGCCCCGCACCGTCCCCGGGCTGCCGTTCCCGCCCGTCGTGCCCGGGAACGGGCTCCCCGCGCGACTCGTCCCGCGCGCCCGCGCCATTATCACCGCGCCCGGTATCGTCTAAGTATGCGTGAACGAACGCCTCGACTGCCCTGCCGCGAGTACCGTGCTCGGAAAAGACGCCGCAAAAGTGCAAGTGTGCGCGGTTGTCCGGATGTCGTCGCGCCCTGTCGCTTTAGCAAACACCCGCAGTGAGCACGTTGCTCTGCCGCGTCTTATTATTTTCCCTTCTTGTTCTGGGTTCTTGGTTCACCTGGGTAACGAACGAGCAACCCTCCCTGCCTTTCGTCGATGACGCTAGGTAGAGATGCTGCTGGCCGCAGTGGTCAGTGCTAGTGGTGTGTAGTATCCGGGCGTGTCGAGCGCTCCCGCGGTGCGCACGCTTTCTTCGGGCTTCCGTCGAAAGCTGCACGCGGCTCTTTTCGCCTTGTGTGGGAAGGTTGTGAGTGGATGTTGGTGGGTCGGGCCTGTCGATCTTATCGCCGCGCTCTCTCCCCGGCAGTCTATTATCAATCGGATTGTGCACCGGAGACAAGTGGGCACGTCAAGCGGGCTGGGAAAAAACACCTGGCCTCGCGACTGCGCTTTCACCCACACAACCCAAAGCCGGCCGCTCAAGGATGCCCAAGAAGCGGGAAAGCGACAGCACGCGCTCTGTACACTTACGCGTACCGTAGGTATTGGACTGAATTTGACTTGCGCTCAGTATGTCACCCCTCCCTGTCCGTGTCGTCGCCGGTCAGCCAGTCCGACTCCTTCTTCCAGCCAGTGACGGTTTCGCCAGTTGTTTAAAACACCGTCGCCGCCGAACCTTTGCTCTTCCGCCCTGCGTGCGCATTCCCCCTCGCGAAACTGCACTTGCGATCGAACGACGAAACCAAAGTGATCACCACGCCGACTTCCACTGATGTCCATCACGAATCTCCATGCAGGCCACACAACTCGTTCGGGTTGTGGGATCGGCAAGCCTGGACGTCTTTGTAATGAACACGGCCGGGCGGATTGCACATTTGCAAAGGGGTTCAGCCCCATCGAAACTGGGCGAGTCTAGCCGACGGCGGCGCCTTTTGTGCGCGCTCCTCCGAGGTGGCCGGCTCATCGTGTTCGCGGTTGGGTCACCTCTTCACATCGCTCGTGCCTACGCGTCGTGTATGTAACGCTCGCTGCCTAGTTGAAGACGTGCGTGCAGCTTAGTAGAACCGCCGGTCGAGTGGCCGCGAGGCGTTCGGATCCGATCAACGCGTGATGCTCAACCATCACCAACCGACCTGGCGAAACAAGCAAGCACGCACGAGTGAAGGGCGTGCGTCCTTCGTCGTACTGCACAGAAAATCCACCCGCGCGTCCCGACGACACGCTCGTTGTTAGCTCGAGCGTCTCAAGAGCGGAGATCTCGTCCTGATGAGCGGAGCCGCGTCGTGAAGACACAACAAGCGCGATGCAGGTATTGTTGAGCAACACGCATCTGTACTGTACGTGCATTCCTTCAAAAGTGTAGGCTTGGTTGCGCGGTTTACTCGTCCCATGGTTGCAAATGGCTCCACAACGAAAGGACACACGTAAAGTAAGACCGCGCGTGCCCTTCAAGGAACTGCAGTGCCAGCTGGAACTTTGAGCGCGTTGGCACCCAGTAATATAGGATTCAGTATAGGTCATACCGCCTGCGCCGGATCTGCAGCCCACGGAACAAGGAGCGGTTGGTCAATTCGGTACAGTAGATGCCAAGCGCATGCTGCATGTAAAGGTCGCGCCATTTGCGAATGGCGTGCCGATCCCCGCGACCGCCGCGGATTCTATTATACGTGTCGTCGCGCCTGTGGCTCGTGCGTGGGGATCTAGCTCGCGATTTGCTGGAGGTGCTCGCCCGTGGTATGTATAACAGTGAAGTCTTGCGCCACCAGCCGACGTCGGGGCGGCGTTCCTCGAGTGATGTTGCGATCGCATCTGGAAACCGATTGCGTCGTTCTCGGCGCTTGAGACGGACGGCCTACCGTCGTGTTCTCTTGCATCTCAATTGGTCAGCTGTTAGGCAGCGAACTCTGCGAGTCGACGCAACGCTAATAACACACCCGTCCAGTCTCTCTTCCAGTAAGGTTACTCGAGCACTCTGCGTCGGGATCAGAGTGGGGGTCGGAGTCGAAGTGGGCGGCACCGGAAGTGTCTGGCTTCGACGTGGCCTGGCCCGGAGTCGGGGTGGTCGGTGGCTCCGTCGACGGCGTTGGTGTAGGCGTAGGCGTCGCTGGCGTCTCGCCACGGCAGGGTCCGAGTGTCAGCCAGCGAGTTGGCAGGATACGGTGTAGACTTCGTCCGTCGGCGCTATGGTGCCGGGCTTCGAGGTCACCGGGCAAGGAGTCGACATCTTCGGTGCCTCCGGGTCGGGCTTGGTTACCGCCCCGCGACAGCGCTACGAGCCCGGGCGCTAGTGCGTCAGAGACCGGTCGCTAGTGTTGTGTGTTTTCTCGAGTTGGAGGAGGCTGGATGCTGTTGCCTCCACTACATTTCCCCCTCAAGCCTTGTTCAACTTGAGAAAGCGTTGTTTCCAGTCAAATGTGACCGGCATAAATTTTAAGATCCGTCACAGTACTATCGTTTTGTGAGACGGAATCATTTCGGTAGTGTGACCGATGCACCCGTCTTGATTATCTGATTATCTGATTCGGACCTGTAACAGTGCAAGTTGTTGAAGTTGCACATAATTCGTTGTACTGTCCTTGGTATTGATCCGATGAGGATGAAATTTGGTGCAATATGTTTGCACGTGAAGGTATTGTAACACACTGTGTGTATTGGCTTTATACATGGGAGAATTGATCTCCTGCTTATGCTATTGGCTCACTGCGAGCGGGACTTTGTTACTAGGTCCTTTCGGTACTTGCGCACTTTCGCATCTTGCTGTTGGACGTATCTGTCCAACAAGGCCTCTACCTCCTTGGCCAGTGAACGCATGGGTTCTCACGAGTCGTCAATGGACTCCAGGCCTTGCCAACTCACCAGGAGCTCATAGTCCTTGATCGAGTCGTTCCATAGGTGGTCTTTGAGCTCGTTGATGTACAGAATGATGCCCTGAGCGGCCACATGCTTGAGGATTTCCTCGGTAACATTAAGGCTGCTGCCAGCGTAGAACTTGAGCCTGGACGCGTGGACATCCAGCCCGTCGCCCGTGACCAGGTGGCGCGCTCTGAACGAGTGGGGGTCCGCTCGGACCACTACATATGGCCCTTGTCATGTGACGAGGAGCTTGCTGCCCTTCTTCTCGTCCACACGCGAGCGCAACACGTAGTCCCCGATGTCGAAGTTGGCCGTGTTCTCGCCGCGCTCCATCTTCTTGTTGAGGAGGCGCTGCTTTAGCCGCTGGTCGGCCATAGGCTTGTGCATCGCGCGAATACTGTCGTGCAACGCGGCCAAATGGTCGGTGATCTCTGCCGAGTGCAATGACACCCTGACCAGTTTCTTGGCGTCGGCGTGGTAGAACTCACTCAATGGCGAAGGGCACGGTAGCCCAGTGAATAGCTCGACAGGCGCTCGGTTGCCGAGCGATGGCACTGCCGTGTGGTTGAGGCTCGCCTGGACCATCGGCACCAGGTAAACCCAGTCCTTGGTCGAGATTTTGTACTCGAAGATCATTGCGCGGAACACCTGGAGTATGTCGCGATTGACGCGCTCGACCGATCCGTTGATCCAGAGGCTGTACGCCGGTGTAAACGTCTGCTGGTTTTTAAGTCTCCGACAGAGCTCAGCCACGACCTCGTTCTTGAAATGGGTGTCATTGTCGCTTACCCACACCGGCAGGACGTCGAATCGACTATGCCAGTCGAGGATGGTCGCCGTGGCCACAGCACTGTCCGCCGTATCGCACACCACGACCTCGCAGTAGTGTGTGGCATGGTCCTTCAACACGAGCAGGTACTTGCTCGCACCGTACGATTCGCCCATGTAGAGGAAATTCCAGTGTAGGACTCCATTCCGCTCGTCGCACTCGATTGTCTCACCCCATGGTCTGTGGACCATCCTTCCCCCCTTGACGTGAGGGCACAGCAGACAGGCCCCCATGAATGCGTGGACAGCCGCATGGAGGCCTCGGATGTAAAAGAGGCGGCGCAAATGATTGAGCATGGCTTGCTCGCCGCGGTGGCCTTGGGCCCCGCAATGGGCGATGATGCAGAGCCGCTGCACGAGGTCTGTGCACGCGCGCGAGATCCAGATACGCTTATCGACGCGTAACACCCCGTCGGTGCCCGTGGTCGCACCTGGTGGTGCGGTGTGACAGCGCTGGGCGGCTGCAATCTCCGTAGCGACGGCCAGACGAAGCCGTCGGCGTCAAGTGGGCGCAAGACAGGCGTCTGAGGTGCTGGCGCCCGTGCACTGGACTTGGACTTCTTCCGGGTGAAGCGTTTGAGTTTGACCTTGGTCGCCGGCTAGCCACCCCAACGAGAAACCATGTCGGCCCAGACGTTGTCGGCGCCATCAATGTGCTCAATCATGTAGCGATATGACATGAGCTTGAGTGCCTAACGCTGCAGCTCGCCGCAAATGTGCTTCTTGATGCTGGCGTCTGGTGCGAACACGTGAATGAGATTGCGGTGGTCGCGAAAGAGCCGAAACGGCCTTGAACGAAGCAGCAGGTAGTCGAGCTTGTCGCAGGCGACCACAATAGGGTATGCTTCCTTCTCGATGACCGTCCAGTTCAGCTGAGCTCCGCAAAATGTCCATCCAAGCACATCAACAACCGATGAAGCTGCTTCGTGATCGCAGTGCAGGTCTCAAAGTCGTCCACCTGCGTCACGAAGATAGCCCAGCCGCCATTAGACACGTCCGTAAAGACACAAGTCGTGGCGGCGTCGTTGGGTAGCGCGAGCGTCGCTGATGTCGTAAGCTTGCCCTTCACCGTGTCAAACGCTTGGCGCTCGGTGTCAGTCATCGAGATTGAGATGCCAGCGGCAACGCGCTTGGTCCGCTTGCTGTTGCTCAAGGCCGAGTCGAGTAGCGCCTGGAGCGGATCCACCGCACGCGTATAGTCGACGATCGAGTCGCGCATCCAATTGGCAGCGCATAGGAACTGCTGCAGCTCGCCCGCCGAGCTTGGATAGGCCATTGCCCGTAGTGCTTCGATGCGATCAGGGTCGTGTGAGACGCCATCACTGCTGATGATGCGTCCGCATCACTTCTCGGTTTGCTGGTAGAGGCTGCTCTTCTTGACGCTCAGCTTGAGCCCGAAAGCAGCGACCAGGTCGAAGAACTCCTCGAGCTTGACGAAGTACGTGTCGATGTCCCCTGCGGACAGCAACAAGTCGTCGATCCAAATCAGGAAGAACTCATAGAGCAGCGGCTCGAAGCATTTCTCCATCGTGTGCTGAAAGTGAACAGCTGCATCGCAACATCCCTGAGGACCACGACGCGGAGTGTATATTGTGGTATCTGTCATGTATGACATTATCTCCTGGCTCGATTCGTCGAGTGGCAGTTGCCAAAAGCCCTTGAGGAGATCGAACAACCCAAAATCCTTCTTGCCTCGAATGTGCTCGAGCAACACCGCCATGTACGGCGTCGTGCTAACCAGCGCCTCAATGACCATGTTCACGAGGCGGTAGTCACACGTCTAGCGGTACTCATCGCCATTGCTCCCACGCTTGCCCACTGAGAGCGCTGGACTTGCCCAACGACTGGTCGGGTTCTCGAACACCCATCCCAGCTCGACGAGCCGCCGATTGAACTCGCGCAGGAAGGCGAGCACCGCGGGCGGATACTTGTGAGGCTTGCACTTCACCGGGCTCGCGTGCTCCTTCAACCGGATGATGAGCTGAGCAATTTTGGCCGGCGGGTCGTCGCCGAGTTCCAAGCGCCAAATGTAATGCTTGCGAGCAATAGCGTGCAGCCGACCCGCTAGTTGACTTGGGAAGCCATTCGCCAGTGCCTGGGCAACCAACTGCTCAATGGCCTCCGCGAGGTCACCATCCGTGGGAGGCGTCGAGGGAGACGGCAAGTCATCGTGGATGTCAGCCATTCCGTCGTCATCGTCGTCGTTCCGCATGGCGAGCTGCTCCAGTTGTCTGTCCACGTCGATGCCGAGCGATTTGAGGACGTCTTGCCCCAGAATGAACTCGCGCTCGTCATTCTCGATGATTAGACACTCAACGGGCTCGTGGAGAGCAACCGGGCCCGCCGCCGTGTTCAGCAGCAGGTGCAGCCTGACGAATGCCGCACATGAGATCTCGCGCTCACCGACCGTCACGTTCAGTATGGGAGCAGGAAGCGGCTCGACAGCAACAGATGGGTCAAGTTGCTGGAGCCGCTTGACGTACTGTCGACTCACAACAGTCCGATCCGCGCCGGTGTCAGCGCAGTAGGGACCGCCAGTAAGTCGTTGAGCATCACAGTCTTCTCTTCCGGCGGCAGGCACTCGCGGATGCTCTTGAGCCGTGTCGCCACCTTCTTGCCGTTGTCGTTCCGTTGGGCGCGAAGCTTGCGCCGGATCTCAGCTTTCTGGTCGTCGGTTGCCTTGGTGCACTCCGACAGCCAGTGCATCTCTCCACAGTGTGGACATGGCGCTGGCGGCATCTTGGGCCGCTCCGAAGATGGCTCCGTGAAGGTGCGTGGGCCGCTGCCACTTGGTTCGCGTGTGAGCTTCTACTTCTTGTTCGCCTTCTTGCCTGAACCTCGTCCACCTGCTTGATCACCATCACCGTCGCCACGCTCGCACTTGGCACGGAGCTGACGTTGGTAGGCGCCTTCTTGCACCAGCGCCGTCTCGAGGACAACGTCGTGCAGCAAGACGTCGTTCTCCTTGGCCGCGGGCGTATTGAACCGAACAGAACGTTCGACGTCCTCACGCAGAGCTCGCGGCGCCAAGCAGCCCACCAGTATGCGGCAGTACTGCTTCATTCCGTTCTCGCCTTGGAAGAACTGATGCCACCCGTGCTCATCGATGATGTTGTCACACAGCCGAAAATACTGGATCACGCGCTCGTACACGTCGCTCTCGGTCAGGTCCATCGTCAGCTTCTCCCTCATCTCGCGATCGACGTCGGGGATGCTGTCGTTCTTGACGCTGGTGACGATCTTGTCGATTTCGGCCAGGGTGTGGTCGTCCGTCACCTCGTCGTACGCGATGTTCCAGTGGAGATGGCACTAGGTCCGGAGGAGGCTCTTGTCAAACGAACTCTTGACCGAGGTCATCAAGTCGTCCGTGCCGCCCTTGGTCCGGTTGCGGATCGTCTCCTCGTACTCGCGGCGCTCTCTGCGCCACTTGACCAGGGCCGCGTGAGAGGTACTCGTGATGCGAGGCGCCGAGACGGGCGTGAAGATCGACATCGCCACACGCACGTCGTCGCCGTCCGGCTGGTTCGTCGTGCTTGGCTCGTTCGCGCTTGACTTCGTCATGCTTCCGTTCCGAGCAAAGAACTGCTAAAAAATTCTTTGTAGTGTCTGCAGGAAATGAAGACACGTTGGGGAGTCGGCGAAGCTCCCGAAGGTATGGTCGGAGTCTATTTGTTCGCGATGCCGCAAATAAACAACCGACTGACCTTCTCCTACATGCCCTCGGCCGCCACCGAGCTCTCTATGTGGCCCGAGGCCGTCCTGGTACACTAATCATTGTCAACCGGTGCACTCAACCGGTTGCCGCCCCACGACAGCGCTACGAGCCCGGGCGCTAGTGCGTCAAAGACCGGTCGCTAGTGTTGTGTGGTTTCTCGAGTTGGAGGAGGCTGGATGCTGTTGCCTCCACTACAGTCGCTTACGTGCTGGAACTTCCAGTGGAAGGCCCCGCGCGTTGCAACAAGAGGGTTCTCGTTGTCCGTGCGTAAGAACAAAAGTGAGCAGACCGCACGCACTGATCGGAGGTGCTGGGCACTGGCGCTGCTGCCTGATCCTGGGCTGCGTCTCTGCACTCGTCGCGGCGTTTTTGATATCCTGACTGCCCTCGTTTATCGCGATTTGAGTATGCGGTCTGCATTCGGAGCTGCGCGTCAACGGCGTGACGGGCCAGAGCGCCGCGGTCGGGCGGGCGGATCACAGCCGCTGGCAGCTGCTTGCTGTACACATCGCCGTTCGAGACGATCGCCCGAATGCTGCGTACCAATTCGTCCATCCCGATCGCCTTGTGCCTCACGGGCACCGTCAGCAACTCGCCGTGGGTCATTTTCGGGCCTCGTCATCGACGACATGCTAGTCACGGGCCTCAACGTAATCTGCGTCGCGCTCCCGGTGATTCTGGCGGATCTGTACATCGTCTGCAACCCAGCATGGAGTCAGGTCACGCCGAATGTCCAGACGACACAGAAGGAGTACGTGTTCACGCGGATGGAGCCGTCCAAGACGGAAGGTCCGGTCGAAGCGGTCGCGTGAGCTCCCAGCCATGGGGAAGTGCATCGGGCGAGGTCACAGGGCTCGGCGAGGTCCGTGGCGCCGAGTCGGTTGTCGCTCGTGCTAGGGTGTCAGGATATGGCTTCCCCAGGCAAGGCGACGACGTCTTGGGTAAATCTGGACCATCCGACTCTGAGCCTCAGACGCCCTCGTGTCGCTCGTTAAACGATAATAAATAAATCACAATGTCCGCGTCAGCGTCACCACCAACGCACGCAACAACAAACAGGCAAACCGATCGCGTAAAGCGCGCTATCTGATGCTCTTGGTCGTCTCCGCTGATGTTCACACCAGCGCTGAGGCTGTGGACGATCTTAGCGTCGGTCAGTTGACGCCGGTCGACACGCCGATGGCTGGATAGCGACCATCGAGCCGCACCTGCACGTGTGGAGGCAGTCGCAGCAGCCGGTGAGCCGCTCATGCTGCTGTTACGTCGGTCTTGTGATGTTGATAGCGACCGTCAAGCAGATATGCCCACCACCTGCAGCGTAAACGACAAAAAACATCACACAAACTGCACTCTCAGTCTCCTTCCTACCTAGCCACCTCGTACGTCCTATGATCTCAATGAAACTCGCAAAGCGATCTCTCCCTCCCGGCAGTCACCCATGCGCGTCGCTGCCAGTGTCGGTGTTGGACCTGGATGCTGTCGAGGTCGCTGCAGCTGGTGTTGAAGTCGCTCTCGCTGCGTTTGGAGCCGCTCGTATCGCTCTCGAAGTCACTTCTGCTGTTGTTGTTTTTCGTTGAAAATTGCAGACGCGACGTTCCTGGCGCTGTTAGAGCCGCCTGGGGCGATCAGGGGCGCATTGGCTTCGCTGCTACCGCTCTCCTGCCGCCCTCTGATCGATTCTGCGTACACCATTCAACGCCAGAACATGCACAAGTCGCAATGTCAGCACCCCTTCCACCTCCTATGCTCTTGCGGTTTAAATAAACACTTCGAACCTTTACTCCGTGTCGACGGCTCCGCTCGCTTGTGGTCGTCTCCGCCCGTGTCCACGCCAGCGTTAGCGTCGTAAACGCTATCGGATTCGACGAGGACGCTGGGCCTAGTTCTTCCTCATGGCGGCGGTGTAGTCGCTCACGCTGCTGTTGTTCGCAGTCGACTCTCTACCGCTGCCGTTGTCGTGGCCATCGAGTCGGGACCGGGCCGCTGTCGACGTCGCTCTCGCTGCTGTTCGAGTCCTTCGCGCCGCTGTTGGAGCTGCTTGCGCTGCCGCTCAAGTTGGTCGCACCGATCATAGCGTACGGCGACTTGCTTCCGTTGCTGACGGAGATACTCCTGCCGCTCGAGGCGACAGTCGCGACGCTGTCGCTGCTGTTAGCGCGGCTCCTGCTGCGGTCTGAACCGCTCCTGCTGCTGCTGGAGTGGTTGTCGCCGCTATTGAAGTCGGTCGCGCCGCTGTTGAGCCGCTCATAGCGCCCGGCGAGCACGCCCCGCTGCTGTCGACGTCGCTTGAGGTGCTCGTGAACGCGTTGGCCTTGCTGGTTCTCGCTGTTGGACGGCCCTCGCGTCGCTGCTGCTGGCCACCTACACCAACATTCAGCACCAACACATGTACAATCCGCAACATCAGCACCCCGACCACCTCCTACGCTCTCTCAAACCTGCAGTCTGAGCCCTTCGACCGTTTACTCCATGTCGACTGCCCCTTGTGGTCGTCTCCGCTCGTACCGAAGCTGGCGCTGGCGCTGTCAACGCTATTGAAGTCGATGGGCCGCTGTTCGAGTCGGTCGACTTGCTGCTGGTGTCCGTCAAGTCGCTTCCGGTGCTGTCGAAGTCACTGTCGCTTTCTTTGGAGTTAGAGTCGGTTGACGACCCGCCGGACGCGTTGTCCATGCTGGCGGCATTGTCTGGTTGCTGGCGGCGCTGTCTGGATGCTGCCTATCGCTGCCACTGGCCGTCGAGCAGTCTATACCACCAGTTCGTGCACAATCCATAACCACACCGTCAGCGTCGCGTACTACGCATTTACCCACTCGAATGCATCCAAATGATAGCAGCGGAGGCCATTAGCCGTTGTCGAATCTGTCGACAGTTGACGATCGTGCGGTGGCTGTTCTCGCTCACGCTTGCTGTGTCGTTTGAGTTGCTGCAGATGGATTTCACCTGCTCTTGAACGCGATGGGGTCGCTCAGACGCCATCCCTTGTGTGTGCTGATGTCTTGCGACCTGGACAGGAACTTTGGATTGCGGATATCGGACTCCCGATATCCGCAATCCACCAGCACGTGTGCAATTAGAACTCGCACCAACATCCAAATCCAAACAGGACATGCACGACACAATCAACGCCATAAAGGAAGACTTACCTTTGGAAGTACCTGCATGCAATCTTTGGCGCGAGGGAGCAAAACTACTCTCCGGCGCTCACCTGAGTCGCTCGGACGCGCTTGCTGCTCCTTCGCACTGCTGCCCGACGCCCTGTAATGTGGGCCGGGTTTCCTAAGCCTGCTCCACCACTCACAAGCCCGACCCATGGGACCGCTGTGCGCTTGGGATGTATCAAGTTGCACCCATGATAACACCAGTGTCTGTCCCTGCATTCCTAGCTTCAGTTCTCACTTTGCATTCTACCTTTTGGGAAGCAATCCACACCGGCATCGTTTCCTCGGGAGTCGCCACTCCCACAGCACCATGCTACTTCAACATCTTTCGACCGGTAACTCACTACACGCCCTCGAGCCGCCCTAGATGACAATTTAGAGGCACAGACAACACCATAACGATTAGTATCAACGTATCGAATGAGATGTGCCAGCAAAAGCTCACCGTCGGCAGCTCTTGGACGCGCTCATCCGCGCCGCGAGGGGGATGAGCTCCATCCGGCGCACTCGTGTCGCCCAGAGGTGCCACTGCTCCTCCGCGCTGCTGATCGTCGTACCGGATCAGCTACCTTGTACTCATTCTTTCTCCTGAATTTCGACGACTGCGACGTGCTCGAGTGGCATTATGATGCTCTTTTCTTGCTCGAGTGGCGCTTGAATGCGCTCTTTTTAGTGTCGTCGAACACACGCGTGGCGCTTTCACGCGCTCTACTCGCTTCTTTCGCGCTACCTGTCCTGATGAACACTCTTTACGTCTGCCGAAGTCACGCGTGAACGCGTCCTAAACGCTCGTGATTTACGGGCACCTGCATGTCGATCCACACAGTCATAGCCACAATTCACAATCAGCGACTGCACCGCATCTACATCGTTCAAACGCGCTGAACGGGACTCGTCCAGTGGCCTCACGCCATCTAACCGCCGCCGAACAGGCAACGTTCGACGACCACGATGCTGATGGAGACCGTGCCCCCTTGAGCAGTTCGCGCTCTTCGATCATTCCCCTCCCTGGCCGCCACCGTCACGCCGGCGATAAGTCGCTGCTCCTGCTGTCGGAGCCGATCGGTTACCTGTCGTACGCGCCCTCCTCGCTCCCGCCATTCGCCGGACGCGCTCGTGCCGCTGCTACTGGCCGCCAAGAGCAGTCTAAAGCACCAATACATGAACAAGCGGCAACGTCAGCGTCACTACTACCTTCTAAGCTTTCTCCAACCTGCACGGTGAGCCCAATGAACCTTTACTCGGTGTCGTCTGCCGCATGTGGTCGTCATCGTTAGTGTTCACGCCGGCGCTGGGGCCGGGGACGCTCTTCGAGCCGACCGAGCCGCTCCAACGGATGCGAGGCGAAGCACTTCCGATGATGCTGCTGCCCAGCGCGATTCATTTGCTTCTGGACGCGCTGCCCGCTGGAGCGACCCCCCAGCACCCGCGTGTGACGCTGTATGCGCTCTTTTCGCCCTGCACTGCTCTTCGCGCCGGATCTGCTGCTGTTGACGACCGCTAAGGCACTCCGGTTGCTGTTCGCGCCGCTCCTGCTGCTGTTGGCGGCGGCGGAGTCGCTCCAGTTACTGATCGTATCGGCCGTGGCACTGGTAATGGACATCGTCTTGCTGCTTCTGCTGTCGGAGCCGATCGAGCCACTGCAGCGGACGCGAGGCGCAACACTTCTGATAACGCTGCTGCTGCTGAGCTTACTTGATCCGACGTTGGATGCAAGCTACTCTGCGAAACTATTCACTACAGTTCTCGAGTGGCGCCGGGCACTCTTTCACGTTCTCGATTAGCGCTGGGCTGCGCTCCCTTCCTCCTTAAACTACTCGTTGGTGTGGTTGAGTGGCGTCGAGCGCTCTTTTCACGATCTAGACCACGTACACATTTGCAGCATGCAGTGTTACCATTCGAGCCGCGAGCGCCGCCACAAACAACGAAAACATGGATCGTGGCACCTTACCTACTGCAACACGTCAGGCGATCGACTCCAGAGCGTCCGCGGCGCGCGGGCCGGCGCACGGACAACTCGGACTCGCCGCTGGAACGGCGCACGAGGGGATGTAACGGTGTCGAGAGGAGGGAGTTGGGAGGCGTCTGCGCTGGGTCGAGAATATTCACAAATGTGAGGAGCTCCGCTCGGCGGATCCCGGCCCGGCCACGGGGAAAGTGTGCAACAGGGAGGGCCAACATGTGGAGAGCGCTCAGGACGCCGCACTTTCTCGGCGAGAAAGGCTGAACAGGGAGGGAGTTGTTGGCGCTGACGGCCGCGCGTGGGCAACGGCTTTCGAGCCTCTCAGCTCCCGCCTGGCCGCGGGTGACTCGCGCCCGGCGCCCAGCGGATACGCACGGTCGGTCGGACGCGCGGCAGGCGAGACGAGACCTGCAAGAAGGCGTGCACGGTCACTAGGTGCGCGCTGCGGCAATGCAGACTCGGGCCATCTTCAACATGACAGGATGCCCGAAAATAATGTGGGACACATTATAGATGGGTCAGTGGTTTTGCCAAAATTACAATTATAGGATAAGACTGAGGCGTCAACCTAAACAGGGTTGAACCACGACCCGATTCACGACTGCGACGTCGTTACCGGTACAGTAGCTCCGTTGGTTCGTGTTTCTAGGATTCACTGTCAGTATGAACAACGAGCGGTGGACCCCACAAAACCCCAAAAGCAGTCGTTTGAATATTACTGTGATCAATTAGATAGATGCCAAGCGCATGCTGCATGTAAATGTCACGCCATTTTGCGAATGTTGTGCCGACCTCCGCGACCTCCGCGGATTCTACAGTACGCGTCTCCCCGCGCCTGTGGCTCGTGCGTGGGGATCTGGCACGCGATTTTCTGGCGGTGCTCGCTCGTGGTATGTATTACAGTGAAGTCTCGCGCCTCCAGCCGACGTCGGGGCGGCGTTCCTCGAGTGATGCTGGAGTCCAGACACGCGGCGTCGAGTCGCCTTGGAGCTAAATGAAGGTGAAGAGCAGGAGCTGCAGTTGTGTCCTGGCGCGCGCCGCTTGGGCTGAGGCTGGGCGGCCGAGCAGGCGCCGTGGCGACTGCAGCGACCAGTACTGGAGCAGGTACGCGACGCACGGCTGCTTGGCCATCGCCTTGAGGAGCAGCCAGCACACGTACCAGACGGCGACGCGGCCGAGGAGCGCGGCGCGCGGGTGACGAACCAGCGACGTCAATGATCCTGCGCTTGGGTCGCGGAGCAGGAGCGCGGTCGGTGGCGGCATCCCGCTGGCAGTGGCTTGCGCGGCCGATTGCATGGCTTCAGTGGTGTTCGCTGCTGTGCTGGAACGAGCGGTGTTTCGGATCTGCGGGCCAAGCAAGAGCGACGAAGGGGGACGTCAAGACCCGTCGCGCGTCCAGTACCTTGGCAGTGGCAGCGGGAAGCGGAAAGAACCTTTCGTCATCCCCGTCCGCGCGCCGCGTGTGTAAACGCAAGTCGGTTAAACGGCCGCGTCTGCTGCCTCATGCAACATATAAATAACCGTGCCGTACAGTACTACAGAACTGGAAGGCGCTGTAAAAACAAGCGCGCATGCGTCTCTTCGCCCCCATACAAATTTGATGAGCGAGCTCGTGGCTCGCTCCCGATCCAAATATCTTGAAGTTTGTATTGGATCGGCCATTGCTGTTACCTCTTGTGACGTCATGCGCGCTGGCCGCGCCGGTTGAACAAAGACGGGGGAAAGACGCGCGCTAATTACGTATAGTATATATTTTATTATACTTAATTTCGGATAGTGTCCGTATAATGGTACTCATGTGCGACAGGCCCATCCCACCCAACAAATACCAGTTAAAACCGGCAAATATCGGTATCTACCGAGCAAAACCCGGTTTTCTACCGATTGCGTCACTTGCGTTTCCCCCTCGCTTGGGTTTTCCGATCCAAACAGTTCAACACTACGTAGCGAGACGAGAAAGGCGGGCGTCCTCCATCACTTTCTCCGCTCCGTGAAGCCCCCCCTACGCCAGAAGCAGCAGCGCACACAGGAACAGGATGGTGCTCTCGCGGGTCGTGCGCATGCGCGGTCTGATACGTGTGGCGGTGCCCGTGGCGGCGGCGGCCGAGCGCCACGCGGCCATTTCCCGCGTCGGAATCCGGCGCCAGCTCGCGATCGCGTCCATGGCGCGTTTCAATGGCGCGACGGGCGCGCAGACGCCGACGGCCGCGCCAGTCGACGCGGCGGCCGCTAGCAGCGTGGCATCCGCTTCGTCCCCAGTTGAAGCGCCGACGGGTATGTGCTGGGTGAATGTCTAGTTCGAGCTCGAATGGGGGCGACTAACTCGTGTTGCGGGTGTGGACTGGTCTGAACAATGAAGACGCGGCGGACAACATGCCGATCGACCTGCACTCCGTCGATGCTGAGTCGTCCAAGGTGCTGACGATCGCAGACGTGCTGTCGACGCGCGAGAGCGAGGTGCTGGCCGAGGGTGGCGACGTTGGCCAGCAGGGCTGGTTTGACGAGTGGGAGAGCATTCCGGGCTCGGTACGACCATTGATCGTTTCAGAGTAAAATCGGCGATGCGTACGACTGATGAGCTCGTATGTATGTGACGGCAGGAAACGGTGCATGATGCGATCGCGCTCATGGTGGAGCGCAACATTGGCTCGCTGATCGTGACGGAGGAGAGCGCGGGCGTTGTTGGCATCGTGACGGAGCGCGACGTGCTCACTAAGCTTTCGCCACGCACCGCGCACAGCGCGGAGAAGCTCGTGCGCGACATCATGTCGTCGCATATCATGTGCATTCACCCGAGTACTGCCGTTATTGAGTACGTTCCGCCTGCAGCGGTTGATTGTTGTGCTCTGAGTCGATCTAACGCCCAAGTCTTTGGCTGACGACCACCAGTGCGCTGGCGACCATGACGAAGGAGAACATCAGGCATCTCGCGGTGCTCCACGGCGAGCTCTCGACGATTGTAAAGAAGGGGTCTGTGCCGGAGGATGCCATGCGCTGCGTGCTGTCCATCACGGACATTCTCAAGGCGTACTCGCGCTTTGAGGCACAAAAGAAAGCGGCGCAGCTGGCCCAGCAGGCTCAGCAGGAGGTGGAGATGTCGACGCCGACCGAAGCGGCTACCCCCACTAGTGAATCACAGGCTTCGTCAATGGATGCGGCGGCGTCGCCGACCAGCCAGACACAGGTGCCCGCTGCCACGACCAGTGAAACAATCATTACGGCCTCTACGCCTGAGCCGGAAGCCGCCCCCGTGACAACGGCGGCAACTCTTCTCAAAAAGAAATCCAAGCGTGTGAGCATGATCCTGAACACGCGGCCCGAGGACAACGTGTCGGTCGCGGACGCGGTGGACGAGATGAGCAAGCACAACTTTGGCGCTGTGCTCGTGGTCGACAAGGAGCAGCGCGTGCAGGGCATCTTCACGGAGCGCGACTACCTGACCAAGGTGCTGTTTGAGCAGAAGGACCCGACGCAGGTGCGTCTGACGGACGTGGCGTCGACCGTCCGCTCGTATCTGCAGATCGAGGACTCGCTTGAGAAATGCTGGAACGTGGCCGTGATGGAGGACTGCCGCCACTTTCCCGTCATCGGCGTCATGCGCAAGGACCGCGAGAAGGAGCTTGCCGGCATTCTTTCCATCAAGGACATTGTGCGCGAGATCTCCAAGGGCCACGAGACGACGCGCGGCTTCCGCCTCATGGACTTTTTCAAGTCGAAGCGCGACGCGCTCAAGCAAGAGCAGGCGGTCGCGACGGCGGTCGCAGCTGCGGCCACTGCTGCTCCCCCCGTGTCTGCCGAGGCCGTGACACCATCGCCGCCGTCTACTTCGTCGTCAGCTGCAACTACTGCGGCTGCTGCCAAGGCGGCGGTCGCTGCTGATGCTGCTGATGCTGCTGATGCTGCTGATGCTTCGACTTTTGAGACCGCAGCACCAAGTAGCAGTACGACGGCGGAGCAAGACGCGACGCCGACTGACAAGAAGAACGAATGACGGGCATCGAGCCATAGGCCGGGCTCTTCACACCGCGAATCGAAGCAGCAATCGAGTCGTGGAAGGTGCGAGCGTAAGGAACTGCGGTAGTACAAGGAGACACTGGTTTCCCCTCTTCCTCATTTGACCCGTTTGGTGGTGACCCGGGTCTCGCAAAACCTATGGGACCCCTAACCTTCGAGAGCATGTCATTGACATGGCTACATTCTTCTATTCAAGAGTGCGACGGTACAGTCTCCAAAGCGTGAGTGATGGTTAATCATAACTGAAAGTACCATCATTCGAGCGGATCGGTTGCCAACGTCACATGCGACTTGCACGCTAGTCTCACTTTGCATTTCCTGCCTCCCCGTCCAAGCCAAGCACCTCTTCACCCTACTGCTGTACACCGCGCCCCACTCACCAGAACCCGGTACAAGGCAGCAATCATGGCGGACGGGGACAGCATCCAGAGATTCCGCGGCTGCCTGGCGCTGACGCTCGGGGCGGCGTCTCCGCTGGCCAAGCAGGTGCGCAGGATGCTGAAGCGTCTCCACGAGAGCGAGCGCTTTGCCCAAGTGCACATGAGTCCGCCCAGTGCGTGGCACGTCACGCTTGTGACCAAGGAGGAGCGGAAATCACTGGACGCGGCCACCGTCAACGAAGCCATGCGCCAGGTCCCGACCAAGCTCTTCCCGATCGGCCTGGGCGCGGCCAGCAGCCACCCGAACGTGCTCTTTGTCGTTTGCGTGTGGCCGCAGGGACGCGTTTTCCGCGCCAAGCACGGACTGCCGCCTAAGGACTTCCACATCACTCTCTCGGTCGGTGACGACCACTCGATCGACAAGAGCAGCGGCGCGCTGGTCGACCCCGACTGCATCAATCGCCTTGATGAGGACGCGCTCCGGGCGATGTCAAGGCAGCTACTGCTGGATTCGAAGCCTCAAGAGGCGCTCCGAGTCGCCAGGGTCTTGTGTGAGAAGCCTCAGTGTCCGAGTGCGCGCGGGTGGCAGCGGCTTGGGGACGCAGCGTTCGCGACCGACAAGTTCAAACTGGGGATGCTCAGCTACGCGCGGGCGCTCGCGACATCGCGATCCGAGCAGGTCGACGCAGCTTTGGAGCGCCAATGCCTCGCTAGGATGCGTGCGTGCTCGGCTCACACGGACTACGGACCCGTGTTTGGCGCTGGAGAGATGGTCCAGGTCCCAGCCGAGCTGCGCGGCAAGCTGTGCCGTCTGTGGTCCGTTCGAATTCTCGACAGCGAGGACACACCATCAGATGCGGCCGAGAGTCTTGCTGCGCACGTTACGGCGTCGCGAGAGCAGCTTTTTACGCTAGACTGGTCGCCGTTGCACGTGAAGCCGGTCGAGTTCAAGCTGCCGCGATTCTTCAGCTGGGTCGTGCCGCTCCACTTAGCCGCCATGTCGACGCCGCGCAACGCCGACGACGTGCGCGTGCTCTGCGAGTCGCTCGGGATTCGCCACATTGTGACGCTCACAGCCGAGAGCCCGCTGCCCACTGAATGGTTCCAGGGCCTTCACTGCATCAGGAACACGCTGATCAAGGTCGACAACTACCGCCCGCCCACGTCCGCGCAGATCGACATTTTCATGCGGCTCTGCTGCTCAACGCCGGCGGAGGGCGACACGCCGATCCTCGTGCACTGCGGAGGCGGCAAAGGTCGCGCAGGCACGATGCTCGCTTGTTACCTGGTGGCGTTTGGCTTTCGTCGACCGCCGCCGATTGATTTGGAGACCGGCCAGGACTACTCGCCAGCAATGAGCGCAGCGGACGCGATCCAAGCGCTTCGGTCTATCCGACCGGGAAGCATCGAGACGCAAGAGCAGGAAACGGCGGTCCACGCGTACTGCTCGCTGCTGTGGAAGCGCCGTTCGGTGCTCCCTCAAGCGGTGTCCGAGCCGAACGGAACGCTCCCCGAGATCGTCGGCAAACCGGTAAGCACGACCGACTTCCTCTTGCTGTGCGGGCTGCCTGGCTCCGGTAAGAGCTCGTTCACCCGCGCGTTGGTGAAGCGGGCGAACGCTTGCGCGTCCGACACGAGGAGGAAACCGCACGAGGCGATCTGGACCGAAGTGGACAGCGACGTTGCCAACCGATCGGGATGTGAACGCATCGTGTCGCACGGCGAACAGGGCAAGCTGGTTCTCGATCGCTGCAACGGCGAGCGAGGTGACCGCGAGTGGTTCCTAAAGCTGGCCGCGTCCTGGAGCTCCCACGCGACCGCTGTCTGGTTCGATCTCCCCTCCGAGTTGTGCGAAGCGCGAGCGATGCAGCGCGCTGACCACCCGAGCTTGCCACCCGGGTCTCGAGTGCGCCGCGCCATAGCGCACCACGGCAATACATTCACTCCCCCAGAGCTGGGCGAGGGCTTCCAGTCGGTCGTGCGCATCACGTCCATGGACGCGGCGCTAACGCTGGTCGACATGCTGTCGCAGCCGCTGCCGCTAATGAAGTTCCCGCGCACGCCGCACCTAATCGACCTGGGCGGCGCGACAGACGACGACATTGTCAACATTCGAGATGACAGCGAGAACGAGAACGGCGATGCCAAGTGGCCCGAGTGGCTCGTGCCGACGGGCACAGCGATCATCATGACGGAGAAGCTGGACGGCGCCAACCTGGGCATCTCGCTGGCGCCGCACTCGCGCGCGTTCGTGGTGCAGAACCGGTCGCACTACATCAACTCCAGCTCGCACCGGCAGTTCCAGGCGCTGGACGCGTTCCTGGCGCGGCACCGCGAGGCGCTGTTCGCCGTCTTGAACCGCGACCCGTTCTTCCCGGGGCGCTTCGTGCTCTACGGCGAGTGGCTTGCGGCGACGCACTCGATCCCGTACACCAAGCTGCGTAGCCTGTTCTACGCGTTCGACCTGTACGATCGCGAGACGCGGCAGTTCTGGGACCGAAAGTCGCTCGAGATGCTGCTGGACGCGAGTGGCGCCGCGTTCCCGTTGGCGCCAGTGGTGTACGCGGGGCCGACGCTGCCGCTCCGGCCAGCGCTCGTGGCGATGCTCCAGCGCGCGTCGCCCTTCTGCGACGGCCGCGGCGAGGGCGTGTGCATCAAGTGGGAGCGCGGAGGGCGCGTGGCGGACAGGAGCAAGGTCGTGCGCGGGGAATTCATCGCGGGCAACGAGCACTGGACGCGGGGCGAGCTGCACTTCAACAGGGTGCTTGGGGATGACACATGGGTACACTTTTGATGCGTATACTTGTCTGTGATTGGAGGGAAGCAGTTGGATATTAAATCATGGATTTTTGCCAAAAGTGGTAGCTATTTCTATTTAATAGTCAAAAGAGGGAATAAACCGACAAAAATGGTGGCTCTAAAATTAGAGGATCAAAAGCACCTCCCGTTATACACATTTCCAGAAGGGGTGAACTTCTCTGTCCTACGATAAAAAGCTCGTTGAGGTTTTACATGGCCCACACGACGATTCCTATTAGGCGAAAAGACGATAAAAATTAGGAGATGATAAAGATGCAACTTTACCCTCCTAAACGCGTACTTCTCTGACGCGGAAAAGAATGAGGGGTTGAGGTTTTGCTTTCGTTTGGCGGCTATAAGCATCGTCAGACTACAGAATGGACATGCATACGAAGCCCAGATGTTATCTTACACAGCCATATTTTTTTCGCGCCAAAA